>JAGVVM010005161.1:0-25673 GCA_019149425.1 Psidium friedrichsthalianum
AAACCAAAGAGGGATAGCGCAACCCCCCAAAACCATGAGACCCCCCCCCCTCCCTGAGTCACCCTCCTTTTTCCTGGGGCTCCCCTGCCCGTCAACATGTGTTCAGTTAGGAGGTTATTCCGATGTTAGTTTTATCTTCCGCATGCTATTAACTACAAATGAATTTAATGGACTATCGCGTCACGCTGTGACTTTTTGTCTGGGCAATACGAGCTCTGTCTACCGTCTTGTGTTCGAGCTACTTTAGTGTCTCCTTCGTTGTGGCCATGCAAACTTCCAACTCCTCTAGCCAACACTTTGTCTTATCTTGTATCAAAAGACAAGTACTTGGCGTGTATGACAATATTTTTGGAAGCAGAAATTATTTTAGGTATATCAAGTTATGGAAGATAAAAATTCTATTGGTTATGACAATTTAAATAAAAACAAGCGAGACGCATTGTAATTTTCAAAAAAGAAAGAGTAGCGACCAAAAATAATGTCATTGTCCCCCTAAGTCACCTTTAAATCAAGAAAGGGTCCCTAAACACGCGTAGCTAGTCTTCCTCTTCCTCGAGCTCTTCTCTAGGGCTCGTCGCCCAACGTCCGCCGCCCGGCATCCAGATAGCCGGCGATCGGCAGGCTATATCGGACCGATATGGTAACCCTGCTCTCGCCTCGTTTCGCTCTCTCACCCCCCCGTGTTCTTTAGGGCTGCTCATGTCTTAAGGCCATGACATAGGTTAGGTCGAATGGAATATTCGTTCTCTCGATGGTGCTAGGTTAGATGGAAGAGTACTCAATCTTTCTCGCTACTTGCTTGTGGTCTGATCGCTCGTTTTGGTGAGCTATCATGAGGACAGCTTGGCGCCTTGGGTTTCTCGCCGGCGTTGTTTGTTTTGAAGTTTCGTGACGTCCTTGCTGAATCGCTCGCTTCGACTTGGGCAGGTGGGACTCCATAAGAACTATAGATGGCGCAGTCGAGCATCAGGATGCACGGCCAGAGGATGAGAGAAAAGTAAGTGAGGTGGTTTCGGTGGTTCAGTGCCTGTTGTAGAAAGAAGCTGTTCCGATTCGGGCCTCTTAAAGTCGCAGATTCTGCCGCACCGGTGTTCTTTAGGATTTTTAGATATTGCTTTATTATGAATATTTTCCGCTTCCATTCATTAGTGCTCCGTGCATTGATAAGTAGTTCATGTCTTGGGGTGCGCTGACATGTTAGTACTTGCCAGGATGCTATGGATGATGATTTTAGAGATGACTTTCGACTGCCAATCAATCAACGGCCGACTGAAAATGTCGATTTGGATGATGTGGAGCAAGCCTCCCTGGACACACATCTCACATCATCTAATATTGGTTTTAGACTTCTCCAGAAAATGGGGTGGAGTGGAAAAGGTCTTGGGAAGGATGAGCAAGGTATATGCTGTGTGTGAAATAAAGATTCCTCAGCTTTTCTTTGTCCTTAATGTTCAGACTATTATTCTGTTGAATTGTTCATATCTGGAGTTCCACTAGCTGTGGTTTTTGGAGTAATTCCAATCCCAGTTATTTTTATCTGGGTTTGAAGATCCGATTTTCTTTTAAGTTGTTTCAATAATCAGATTTGCGGCGAGTGAAAAGTTCCTTTATCTAAACTCGACATTGACCTTTTTCTTAAGTCGCGTATATTTTTCATTGTAAACTTGTGTTATATTCTAAGAGTTGGGAAGAGGGATCATAAGATATTGCTCTTTCTTTGCTGCTTTTTGGCTATGCTCTTTAAGTGTGTGGCGTGCTTGTTGGTGTCATATTTAGGAATAACTGAACCGATCAAGTCGGGAATGAGAGACCCAAAATTAGCATTGGAAAGCAAGAAGAGGACGATTATTATACTTCTGAAGAAAATATTCAGCGGAGAAAACTTGAGATTGAGATTGAGGAAACTGAGGAGCAATTGAAGAAGCGGGAGGTATGCAACTGAAATCAATTTTCTCGTAACAATTGGATATTAGTAAGCACTTAAATTTTTGAATTGTAGATATTAGAGAAGTTGATGCATTACTTTTTGTGAACCCAAATTCAATAGCAGAAGGCAGCATGTAGCACATGTGCATGCCTTTTGAGGGAATGATATATCATAAGGGAGCATCAACATTGGAAGATGTTGAGAATTTCCTGCAGTTTTTATTACCTGGTGGCTTCTTCTGCCTCCTTCCTGCACCTTATGAACATCCAGGTCATAGCAGAACGTGAGCACAAAATCCAGAGTGAGGTCAAAGAAATACGCAAGGTTTTTTATTGTGATCTTTGCAACAAGCAATACAAATTGGCGATGGAATTTGAAGCTCATCTAAGTTCATATGATCACAACCATAGAAAGGTGAATGAGCTTTATCCTACTGATCAGTTTGGCTCGCTTGCTTCTAGAATGACAGAACTCATCAATTTCTTCAATACCCTTGCTATTTTGCAGAGATTTAAAGAAATGAGAGAAATGCATGGTTCTAGCAGTCGTGATGATCGTCAAAAAAGAGAACAGCAGCGTCAGGAGAGGGAGATGGCGAAAATGTATCCTTCTTTTGTTTACGCATTATTTTGATTCAATAGATTGATAAACAGTGACATCCAATTGCTTTAGTAAAGATTGTCCCTTGAATGCCAAGTAGTGCAGATGCCCGTAAGCAGAAACAACAACAGAGGAACCTGGGTCATCTCCAATTCCAGCTCCAACAAGTGCTACTGCACTCGCTGATCAGGATCAGCGGAAAGTGTTAAAATTTGGTTTTTCTTCGAAAACTGGAACCTCAAAGTATTTTCATTAGGACAAAAATCCTGATTTAAGATCTGATGAAACTGTCGTGGCTTTTAACTGGTTGGCATGTCCTTTTTGTTGCTGTGCAGAACTCAGTCAGTAGTGCCCCGAAGAAGCCGAAAGTAGTTGCTTCAGTTTTTGGCAATGACAGCGATGATGAGTAGCATTAGCTATGCTTGAAGCTGAGTTATTCCATCTATTGTGAGCAAAAAAGCTTTTGCTGAGCAACTGGCACCTATTTTATCGTGCTCTTGTGGTCTGTAATTTTGTATCGTTTTAGCACTTATAAGGACAAATTCGAACATGCCTCTTTACTGATATAGTTGTATCTAAAGAAGTTATGTTCTTCAATTTAAGGGTAGTGTTTGAGATTTTTTTGGGGTCAGAGATGATTACTATTGCCTTCACCTTGTCTAAATAGTTCGATGGAGTTGTGCATGAGAACTGTAAACCGTAGCTATGTACATATGCATGCGCTAACCATTTCTTGAGAGCTTCAGCAAAGGCGCAATTAGAGCTGTTAATATGGGTCACAATGCATATTAACTTATATTTTGTATAAAATGGATCTTATATGGGCTAAAATGGATCCAAAGGTTGAAGTGAAATTAAATGGGTCATATATGGACTCATTTTTTATCCATGTTAGATCTATTTTTGATCCATACTCGAACAATTTCAATAATTTTTTTTGTTCTTTAATTTGCTTTTAATTTGATATAAATTTTTATCCGGTAATATATATATGTGAAGAACTTAAAATAGATTAAATGAGTTAGATAATTTTTATTAGAATATTAATGTGATTTGTAAAATATGAATCAAAATGGATCTAGTCGGATTATGGGTCTATTGGAGATTGGGTTAGATATGGGTCTTGATATGGGTAAAAGCAAGTTAGGCATGTCAATATGGGCTGTATATATTTGACTTGATCCACTATTGACACATCTACCGACAATTCTCCAAATCAAAATATGGAGGACGAGGTGAAAGAAGTGATAAAAAAAAAAAATACCCTTACCTAAGCCTGGCTTTGTCTCAAAACTTTTCATTTGCTCGACATTGACGTGGCTACTGCTAAGCATGATGTCGCAGCGTAAGTTTTGGTTGAAATTCTTGGAATGGTTAATAATGTTAGCCACATACTTTTGAATGACCATTGATCATGACTGGTGGTGATACCATTGAATATGACAGCCGATTAGGCATCCCTTCTAAGATAAGCAGTCAAGCCGTGTGTCACCAAACGAAGAATCAAAGCTTGAGTTGGAGGGTTGCTATCCATTTAAATGTAATTAAAAATAAATACGCGGCAAATTCAAATTCAAATGGTGCGCGGCAAATCCAACGGTCAAGCTTGTAAATGTCTTTTATGCTGTTAAATGTCCAGTTACCAGTGATCTCTGCGTGAACAATGACCATCAGCGATGAACTGATTGAAATCCCTGACTACAATTTCTCTTTCGTAGATATCAGAAGCGGATTTCATCACCGTGTGACAGTCGCCAGACTCGCCACAAGTCCTCAGGTTCTTCATCATTATGACAGGAGTTCCATTTGGGAGTGTAAGAAGCACAAAAGCGAGAGCTAATCTCTTGCTATGACGCCATAAGTTGCGCTCTCCGTAACCTCCGATGCTATTGACTGGGAACTGGGCTTGAGGAACGTATCCTTTCTCTTTCACCAACTCTCCAACTGATCAAGCATCACATAAATCTCGCGCATCATAGTGTGCGATGGATCGCGAGGGGGGTGAACACAAAGGTCATGTTTTTCCATCGACCCAGCTATACCCTAAATCATTTCTTAGCCCATTGACAGACATCAGTCTTCTAACTTCTTCCGCTTCCTTCAATCTTCCCTTACGCGAGTACATGTTTGAAAGCAGCGCACATAGTTTCTGGTTATCAGGTTGCAACTCAAAAGGCCTATCTGTGACTTCTCTGCCCATTTCAAGATTTCCATGATTGGAGCAAGCACCGATCAAGCTCCCCATGCCGTTACATCAGCTCAACGGGCATCAATTCTATGAACTTCTTTGCTTCGCCTAGCCGGTCAGCACGACCAGTAAGTCAACCATGCAAGCGTAGTGTTCATGTCGAAGGGATTATACCAAAGTTCTTGCTCGTGGAATTTAAACACGAGTAGCCTTCGCCAACGCTCCCAGTGTGGCTGCACGCTGAGAGAAGACTAACAAGGGTAATATAATAAGTTTAGTCCCTTCCCTGAGCATATCCTCAAACGATTTGATTGCTCGATCAGCACAGCCATATTGCTGGAATGCAGTAATCATCGCACTCCAACATACCATGGTTCGGCCCTCGATCTCTTCAAACGCCTGAGCAGCATCAGCTAAACTGCCACATTTCACGTACATCATGATTAAAGCACTTCCAATGTGGTTGTCGTCAACACATCCACTTTTTAATAGCTGACCATGAATCGAGGTGCCTGGCTCCAAGCTGAGAGAGAAGCAGTAGCATGAAACACAACAGCATACAAGACCTCGCTGGGAATTACACCTTCACTTCTCATGAACAACATCCACTTTTTAATAGCTGACCATGAATCGAGGTGCCCTGGCTCCAAGCTGAGAGAGAAGCAGTAGCATGAAACACAACACACACACAAGACCTCGCTGGCAATTACACCTTCACTTCTCATGAACGAAAAGTAACGGCAACCCTCTTCAAACTTATCATTATGGGCAAATGCCGTCGTCATCACAGCCCATGTAACAACATTTCGACCCCCACTAGTCTGGAATTGGCTGAGACTGCCACGTACATGTCCAGCAGTGAATTCTTCACGTGCGATGAAACCATCAAATCCGCTGACAGCCGAACCATGTACCTGCCTTCCGAATCCCAAGCTGCCATTATGGCATAAGCACTCAATGTGCTCGACACAATTACTTCATCAGGCGCAATAGAATGGTGGCTGGCAAGTAGTCACAGGACGGATGCAACAGGCATAAAATCTTTAATTGGCATCAATTAGTCCAAAGGGAAACACATACGGCTGGATCAGCAAGCAAAGAAGTTCCCAGATCTACCAACTGCACAACCACCCTCGCATACGCCTGAAAAGAAGTTGACATCATTCTCAACAACAATGTGATTGATGGGAATTTAAATTAAAGGCACAAATGTACAGGGCATTTCTATGGAAGTCAAGGAGTGCGGGAAAAAAAAAATTCGACAAAGCAACCATTCGAGAAGATCATTAAATAGGAAATGTGAAGCAACTGAAACAAAATAGACAACATAGTACTGTACGTGTACAACTTCAATATTAAGTTGAAACATTTCCAGTTAGAACAGAAAGGAAGTGATGCACATAATCAGCTCATCGGAAGTAGCTAGAAGCTAACGTCTAATGATATTATTGTCTTAGAAAATTTTTATTTCTAATCAGAGACACCGATTAAGCTTTAAGTCCCATACAGGTAAAAAAGAAAAAAAGCCAGTTTGGTAGCTGCAAGATTACCAGTTGACTGGTTATCAACAAGAAAAATCGCCCATATCGAACTGGAAGGACAACAAGTTTAAAGTCAACGCCTTTTCTAGAAAGAGGGATGGATGTACAAAGAATGAATCAGTATATACCTGACCTGCCAGAAAACTTTGTGTGACGGGAACATATATTTGCCTCCCCTAGAAGTGTCTTCATCAACCCCACCAAAAACAATCTTGCCTCCCTCTTTCGTATCCGGATCACGGTTCAACCGGAAGGAGAATATTTTGTCTTCCACCCTACCTTGCTGCACCATATTGTACATGTAGTTTCTAAAATTGGCAGCCATATAGACAGACCAAAAGAATGACGAAAAATAGGCTTCATGCTCCATTAAAGCAGGATGACTCCATGATCCCTGTATTTATCGACAGCTAAAGCTATGGGACAGTACCAGACAGGGATGAAGTACCAGACAGGGATGACATTCGTGACAGAGACCTCTTAAGCCAAGCCTGAGGGAGTCCATCGAACTTCGCTAATGCAAGACTTCCTTCTCATGTGGCCTTAAAGAAAACCTGCAAGTCAAACATGTGTCCATAAAGGTGTATAGTCCTCTTCAAGAAATAGATTCTTTCCTGTACGAGAGAGAGAGAGAGAGAGCCCACTTGGTCTTTTACAATGAGATCACCAACTTCAACATTATCCTGCTTCAGAAAACCAGAAACTGATCAGGATCCAAAGTTTACGTCACAAGAAGTGCGAAACCAGGAGCTAATCCCATGCTATGATGCCATAAGTTACGCTCTTTGTGCTCTCTGTTGCTATTTACAGCAGACTGGACTTGAGGAACAAACACTCATTCAACCTAACCAACCTAACCATACTCCATCATCCCAGTGAGTCTCGAACACAGTATTTGCTCAAATTGGATTTGGTAAATGTTACAGATGACAGAACAGAACATGATGGTTGAAATTTCTTGGAATGATTGATGATGCTATTTGCATATTTTGAATGACCATTGATTGTTAATATAGCTGAAGATAGTGGCCCTTCATAACAACTGATTTTGCATCTATGCATAAATCAGCAGTGAATCTATGTTTCACCAAATAATGGACTTGAGTGGGAGGGAAGTTGATAGTTTAAATGCAATCAAATTAGGTTTGCAGAAAACTCAAATTCAATTCGATGTAATGTGTTTGGTAGCAACAATAGCTGCATGAGCATTGAAGAGGTTCAAGAGGAAAGACATGGACAGGAAATGAAGAAGAGACGCACAAGCCAGTTTCTGTCTCTGAAAACCTCGGAAGTAAGATGTCTTGAGGATACGACCGATAAGATATCAAACGATCATACTTAACAAGTACCTTAAGAATGCTGTCAAATATTGAGTTACCAGTAATCCCCACATGAACATTGACCATCAGTGAATCGATGAAACCGATTGACATCCCTGACGACAATTTCTCTTTCATAAATATCAGAAGCGAATTTCATCACCGTGTGACAATCACCACAAGTCCTCAAGTTCTTCCTTATCCTAACAGGTGCTCCATTTGGAAGTGTAAGAAGAGCGAAAGCAAGAGCCAATCTCTCACTATGATACCATAAGTCACGCTCTTTGTACTGTCCGATGCTATTGACTGCGAACTGGACTTGAGGAATGTATCCTTTCTTTTTCACCAACTCCTCTAACTGAGCAAGCATCTCATAAATCTCGCGCGTCATAGCGTGCGACCTGTCGTGTGCGGTGAACACAAAGTCGTGGTTTTTACATCTACCCAGCTACATCCTGTTCCTTCTTTAGCCCATTGACATACATCAGTTTTCTGACTTCATCCGCTTCCTTCAATCTTCCCTCACGTGAATACATGTTTGAAAGCAGCACGTAGTTTCCTGGATTATCAGGTTGCAACTCAAAAAGCCTATCTGCAACTTCTCTGCCCATTTCAAGATTTCCATGATTTGAGCAAGCACCAAGCAAAGCTCCCCACACTGTTGCATCAGCTTTGATAGGCATCGATTCTATGAACTTCATTGCTTCATCTAGCCGGCCAGCACGACCAAGTAAGTCAACCATGCAAGCACAGTGTTCATGTCCAGGGTTTATACCATAAATCTTACTCATCGAATTGAAATACAAGTAGCCTTCGTCAATGCGCCCAGCATGGCTGCATGCCGAGAGAAGACTAACAAGGGTAATATAATCAGGTCTAGTTCCTTCCCCTAACATATCCTCAAACAATTTGATTGCTTGATCAGCACATCCATGTTGCTGGAATGCAGTAATCATTGCACTCCAACATACCACGGTTGGGCCCTCAATCTCTTCAAATGCCTTAGTAGCATCAACTAAACTGCCACATTTCGCATACATCATAATCAAAGCACTGCCGATGCAGCTGCTGCTTACAAATCCACTTTTTAATATCTGACCATGAATCGAGGTACCCTGGCTCAATGTTGAAATTGAAGCAGTAGCATGAAGCGCAGTAGAGAATGAGACCTCGTCAGGAATTACATCTTCACTTCTCATGAGCGACAAGTAATGGCAAGCCTCTTCAAACTTATCATTATGGACAAACCCCATCATCATCACATTCCATGTGACAACATCTCGAACTCCACTAGTCTGGAATTGCCTAAGAGCATCATCGAATGACCCACATTTACAGTACATGTCCAGCAGCGCATTCTTCACATATGCTGAACTAGTCAAATTCCGCTTAACAACCAAACCATGTACCTGCCTCCCGAATTCCGAGCTGCCATTATTGCCACAAGCACTCAATGCGCTCGAGAAAGTCACTTCATCCGGTGTAATAGAATCTCGCTTAAGAACCTCCCTGAAAACAAAAACAGCCTGATCAAAATACTTGTTTTGCAAAAGCCCCACAACCATAGAATTCCAGGTAACAAGGTTTCTCTCGGGCATTTCGTCAAACATCTTCTCCGCTGCATCCATACGGGAACATTTCGCGTACATGTCGACCAAAGCACTTCCCACAAAGATGTCACATTGAAACCCATGTTTGATCACCAAGCAATGAATCTGTTCGCCGTGAGACGAAACCGTGGTCTCTGCACAGGCAGGTAAAACAGCAGAGAAGGTGAAATGGTTAGGGTAAACACCAGTGCTCCTCATTTGGTTAAACAGGGTCAGTGCCTTGAAGGGCTTGTTGGCATGGGACTGTTGGGTGATGAGCGAAGTCCAGGTGACCACATTCCTGGACCCATCACTGGCCCGTGAGAACAACACCACGCTCTGGTCGACTCGGCCACACTTGGCATACAAGCTGAGGAGCTTGTTGAGGAGGGAAGGGAGGAAGGTGCAGTTGTTGGTGATGATGTGGGCGTGTATTTGGGTGACATGTCTGATGTTCCTGGTCTGTGAAGCGGTGTTGAGGAGGTCATTGAGTTGAGTTGGGGTGGGTGGTGATGGGGCTTTGTGAGGTGCCGTGTGCAAGAACTTGGGTAACACACAGGACGAACGAACTGCTGCGTGGCTTTCGCTGTGAACCAATAGGGAAGGAACTTTCATAATACTAGGACAAGAGAGCAGTCCCTCTACATCAAGGGGTACATGCTGTCTCCTTATATTGATGAATTGCTAGCATCTACCTTACATCGATCCACCCATTTTCGAAACTCGCCGTCTGAAGCAAGCGAACAATCTCATCTTTCGGTCACTCACCGTTCTTATAGCTGCATTATTGTTTCCGCAAGGACTCATTGTTCACACGTCAACTTTATTATTCAAAGAAATAATTTGATAAGACTTTATTTTGCACCATACATGTATCTTTTGATTCTCTCTCAATTGATTGAACCGTAACTGCAATGATTTACTTCGCGAGTGAAATCTCTGATTCAAGTCCAGGATGGCCTAACCTCCTTCATGCTTGCTCCTCTTGCCTCGGGAGACATAGCTCGGTCAGCAAAGCTCCATTTTGCAATTGGGTCATCACGATTTCATGTTGGACACGTTGTCTAACTCTAAAGCTCCATTTGTTTCGTGAAAAATAAATCACTTGAAAAAAAAAAAATTTTCCTGCAAACGATTGTCTATATCGCTTGAAAATATAAATGAACGAAAAACATTTTCATCATTCACAAAAATATTGAAACATAAATTATTATCGATAATCAAAACATTTGTCATGGACTACCATGAAGCACACAGCTACGCTTACACACTATAAATATTAAAAAAGCATAAGTACAGTCAAACTATCTCATGATTTCAAGATTGTCTTAACTAGGGATAATATGATACAATAGTGCCTACAATCCTCAAACAAACAAGGTGCTGAAGAAGATTTGAAGCACATGATGCCGGAGACAAGACAGCCTTGTTAAGCAGCTTCAGCAAAACCCAGCTCTAGATTGCCAAAATCAAACACTGTGTGATAGGCCCCCATAAATATGTCGCCGAGAATCCTACACCGAGAACAAATGCGAGGCGAGGGAAGAAAAATGTGGATAAAGATCATCTTGAAGCAAATTACAGCGCAAGTATGAGAAGAAAAGGAGATGGACATACCAAAGAGGACCTCGAGGAGGCAGCATGTCGAAAGCCATGAAGCCGCTGATACAGATTGCAGTAATTCCATCCCCAGTTTTCAAAACATACTGGAAATGAGAAAAGATGACAAAAACAGGAATGTTATCAAATGAATCATCATGCCAAGACAGGTCATCACACCAATACCAGACTGTGGACAACTGAAAATAAGTGGAATTTGCCATCTTGCAAACTCTTAACCTGCTCGGGGGTGAGCGGGAACGGTTTCTCCCCAATGGCGAAAGTCACGTTTGGCATGTTTGCGATGTTATTGCAGTCAACCACCGATTCACCCATCGGACTCGGTATGCTTTCACAAAGCTGTAAAATGGCTAAGGATCAGATGAACGAAAATGCAGCATCAATCCATTTGCACCGCGCAATTTAGTTACCTCTGTCACATAGTTGAGTACTCTCTCTTTTGTTCTCTTTTGTTTTAGTTGATTCTGGACCCATATGACAGTCAGCTCGCAGGCAGTGCAAACAACATTGTCGCCTGACAGTCCACATTTCAGTGCCATTTAGATATCGAGTTCCCTACTTAACTAATAAACTCGCAAGCAGTTCAAAGATAAGTCATCACCTGATTTCTCGTTTGCCTTCTCGACCACTGTTTTGATTCCCGGGCTGCAAATCATGTAAAAAAAGTCGGTAACATTCATGGTGTACTGCGTACATTTTTGTTTTCTGGCTTTCCACATGTCAAAGCTCTTTCAACGTCAGTTGGACAAAGGTCCGAATAGTTGCGTATGATGGCAAATACTTCACTCGGAAATTAGCAGAACGCGTGTTCAGTATGGCTAATGCTAATTGCTTGAGTAAGAGGCATTCCTTTCCTTAACGGTGAACCAGAAATATTGAAGTTAACCAGTCATTTAACAATTGTAATGCAAGAACTTCCTCACCTCACATGCTGGGTGCCATTGAAAATGCATAAACCGATCTGGGAACAGACTTTGTCGGGTTTCACCTGTGAACCATGATGATAAATTCTACCAAACTTTTCCAAATGAATGAATACAAGCGGCGAACAAAAAAGTAATGGTGAGTGACATACACCGGCAATCAAGAGATCCCATATCAAATCTCCATACTGGGACACAACCTGCTTGCATTCGGTGCTCACAACTCCTTTGGCCCCAATAGCATAGTTGATTTCAGCAACGACAGACTGGTAAACATCCTCAACAGATTGAATTTAGGAATACAATGATGGCAGGCGAGTAATCACGGCAAAGATGTCACGAGCATAAAAACTTTGGTCAACATCGACTAGTCTAAAGGGGGAACACATACTGTTGGACCAACAAGCAAGGAAGTCCCCGAATCTACAATAGCTGCACAGCCACCCTTGCATACGCCTGAAAAGAAGTTGACATCAACCATGTTATAAAGGGAAATTCAAGGCACAATTGTACAGGGCACTTGCACAGAATTTAAGGAGTGTTGGAGAAGTTTTTTAGAAAGCAACCATGCGAGAAGATCATTAAATAGGAAAATGTGAAGCAACTGAAACTAAAATATGCAGCCTATACTACTGTAATGTCTACAGCTTCTATCTTAAGTTCGAGAATTTTCGGTCAGAACAGAAAAAAGAAGGTGATATCGTGAACAGCTCGTCGGAAGTGTCTACAAGCTAATGTCCAACGATATTATTCTCTTAAAACAATTAATTTTCCATTAGAGACTCGATTGAGTTTCAAGACCTATTCAAGATTAAGAGAAAAAGTAACTTAGTTTGGCAGCTGCAAGATTACCTGTTGACTGGTTGCCAATGAGAATATCGTCCATATCAAACTGAAAGGACAACAAGTTCAAAGTCAACCCCTTTTCTAGAGAGAGCGATGGATGTACAAAGAAGAAATCATTATCACTTTATAACCTGCCAGTAACCCTTTTGTGTAACTGGAACATATACATGCTTCCCCTTGAAGTGTCTTTCGTCGACCCCGCCAAACACAATCTCACCTCCCTCTTTCACATCTGGATTGCGGTTCAACCAGAAGGAGAATATTTCATCATCCAGCAGACCTTGCTGCACCATATTATACCTGTAGTTCCTAAAATCAGCGGCCATTGACAACAGATAGACCAAAAGAACTGACGAAAAATAGGTTTTAACAAAAGCAGGATGACTCCATGATCACTGTGATACCAACAGCTAAAGCTATGGGTCGGTACCAGACAGGGGTGACATTCCCGACAGAGATTTCCTGGAAGCCAAGCCCGAGGATACCATCGAACTTCGCCAGCACAAATGTAAGACTTCCTTCTCGCGTGGCCTCAATGAAAACCTGCAAGTCAAACATGTGTACATGAAGGTTCATAGTCCTCTTCAAGAACTCTTAGAGAGAGAGAGAGATCGCCCACTTGATCTTTTACGATGAGATCGCCCACTTCAACATTATCCTGACTCAAAAAACCAGAAATCGATCCGGATCCATAGCTTATGTCGCAAGTTTTTCCTGAATCACCAACAAAGAAACGTACCGTAAGTAAACCACCAAATTCAGCAACAAAAGATAAGAAGCTTCCACACAAATCCTATGGTCTATGGTGAAAGTTCAAGAATTAGAATCTCAAGGTCATACCATTCTTTGTGTATGTGCTAGAACGGCCGGCCTTGTATTTGGAATGGAAATAGCAAGCAATCTGCAGATGATAACCAACCTAGTCGGCAATCTCACTCCAATACCCGTGACACGGAACAAAGCAATAAAGCATGACTCACCGAGAAGTAACATTTTGCTGATGGAACCCAGAGATTTGAACTGCCGGTATCAAATATAACGGTAAACTGCTGTGGGGGGGTGCCGATGCCGATCTCTCCATAATATTGTGCATCCAAATAGTTCTTCAGCGGCACTACGTCTTCTTCTCCACTGCGCATATGATAATTCAACCCCTTTGTACCGTATTTCGCAATTCCCTCTTGTCTTGCGGTTCTGGCAGCACTGATGCTCTGAACATCGAGGCACCGCTTCTTCAGCGCGATTCTCACCAGGCCATCGGATGAAGTAGGAAGAAGAGGTACAACTACAGCCCAGAAACAAAATGCTGCGAAAATATATCTGTAGCCCATGTTGATTGCAAATCCTGTCACCCTGTCAGGACAAGTGAAAACAAAGCGGCGAATTTTTTTTTGAAAATCGTTTAAGAGAACTACAAAAGTACAGACGAGCGCTTAACATGGATTTGGTTCATTGCACTGTTTTAACTGATAAAGTTGATGAAAGACCATCAAGTTCAGAAATTAATCAAGAAAGAATTATACTTCAGTTGAAACAAATCATTCCCAAGAGTGAAATATGAGCATCCTACTTACTACAGAGTGCACAAAGATCTCATGTGAATGAAACCATCTAGTTAACTTAAGTTCACTTTCCTTCCCTCAAAGCCACAATAAACAAATGCCTTTAACATCATCAGACCCCCCCAAAAAAATGCTTTTGACAATTTATGACTTCCTTTGTCAGTATTAAACTATCAATCACACCAACAGAAAGACTCAAGCTTTAGAGCAAGTGAATGGGACACACAAGCGAAGCAAAGCAAAGCAAATTACTACTCCATGCAGGACATCATGATCTCTGCAACAAATGAACCAATTAACCCTCCCAGAGAGTGGAATTCAAAAAGCTTAAATCTTGAAGGCACAACAGAGCCTGGTGTGAGCTCTGTGATCAAGGTGACTTTAGTAATGTTCTTCGACACAGACAGAGACGGGGATCGAACCTTGCCTATGAGCTTGAAGAGAGGGCTGAGGAAGGGATGCTGGTGAGCCTTTGCTGGAATGCTTCAGTAGCTTTGCAGAAAGACGGAAGTTTCAAGTGCGTCCACGAAACTGGGAGTCACTTCAGTTTGCTCCTCTTTTATCTCTTTTTGCGAGGTACAATAATCACTTTTGTCCCCGACCGCATTAATATCTGCTAAGCAAATCCCATGTTTTGTTGCCCACGCGCCTCTGTCACTCGTGATTTTTTTTTTTTTATACAATGAATAATATTGACAGGGACTAGAAATTTGTTCATATCAAGCACAATTGTTTTATGGACCGTATGGTAATTATTCTGATTTAAAAAATTAATTTTGATTAAAATAATTTTTTCTGATTCTGTTTCCTGAATGAATTTTAAAAAATCAAAATATTTTTTATAACTAAACAAATTTCTATTCCCAAAACAGAAATGCATTTGATAATTATATAAAATTTTTGTAATATATAGCAGGCTCCTTTTGCTTAAAATCTCCAATAAAAAGGTAATAGATAGTAGGCTTATTAATCCGTGGCACCTACATTTTCATAATTTCATATTTTATGGGAAAATAAAGATGAAAATATTGAATATCGCCTTAGCTATATACATTATAAGAAATTGATGGGAGCAAATGTTATTTTTTAGGTCAAAACAACATATCATAACCTGAGAAAGTCTTTCGAATTATTCCGAAATTTGGTAAAATTGAGGTCGCCTTCACTCTTCTCTTGCGTACGCAGGTCCGTCCTTGGATATCGACACACATGCTATTTTGATGAGCTTTCACTATTAACTCCACTATTTACATTTATTCTTGTAGCGATAAGAAATTACATCAAAAATCGATCGGATGGGTGCTCGATATCTGGTTGAGCTACAATAAAAAAAAATCATATTCGAACCGAATCATCATGACCCAATTATCCTATTCATTATGGCCTAAAGAAAAAAAAAAAAAAGAGTTGTCCTGTTCGGAACAGATCTCAAAACCTTGCATTTGACCACACTATTTAAGATCACTTCAGCCTCTCTCCCTTCGCCACTCCTTGACAAATTGTGAATTTGCATTTGTAGGGCCAAGCGATGATATATTCCAAAAGTTGTTTTGACCATGGAAATTGCTTGGAAGCTTCTTTAATATGGCCAACCTAGGAAAATGCAAGGGACGATGATGTCCTAGACACGAACCTGTCCGTGCAACCCGACGTTAAGAAAAAGGTAGCATCCAAGATACTACAAAATCTTCGCACACACATTTCCTCCACTTTTGAAAAGTTTTTGTCATTTATCATGCACGCGCAAACCCCAATAGAATATATAATCAATACATCTTTTAAAACTTATCACGAAAGTACAATTAAGTCCGGTAACTTTCAAAAAATATATAACTAAGTCCTAAAATTTGTCAAATTAGTGCGATCAAGTTTTTCCATTAACTCCGTCCAACTTTACTAATGAAAAATGATGACGTTAATTTTTTAATTATTTTCTATCTCCTATATGGCTAAAACATGAAATATAAAGTTAAAATGATGTCATTTTGATCAAAATCTAATTTGTAATACAAATTTTATGTAAATTTTTAAAAATAAGCAAACTTTAAAAAAAAATACACGCACACAAAAAGAAACAAAAATGAGGAAACTCCATCAGTATTATGTAAGATAAAGAAATTAGTTTAAAAAAGGTCGTTCAGCATTTTTCGTTAGTTCAAATTACGAGGATTTTACACAATTACTTGATTGCACCAACTTAATAGGTATTATGATTCATCGTATGATTTCTTTCCTTATTTTTGTTGCTCTTATTGTTTTTTTTTTTTTTGCGCACCGGTTCGTTCGAGTTCGACATAGAGTCAAATTGGAAATTTGCCCCTTTCATAATCGAGTCGAGTCGAGTCGATATTTAGCACACTAAGCACCTCTATTTTCTCAGGATGAAAGGTGAAAAAGATGGAAACCCGAATTGAATCAAGCTTGAAGAGTCCAGAGTCCAGATCCCTCCCGAGCACCATCGTCTCCACATTTTTTTTTTCCATTGATTCGAAAAGTGAAAAATTACATCCGTCCAAATTGAGATATCTTGAATGGCTAAGAATCTTTGAATTTCAATTTGAACAACGACACATTGGGAGATCATTGTGCCTGCTGGGAACTATACAGCGTGACCCCTTCTTGTTGGAGTTACCGACCGCCGGCTCGGTGCATTTTCGAACCGATTTTACTTGTGAATCTTTTTTTTTTCCAAAAAAAAAAAAGACTGCTCTGCCTTATAATATGGACGCTCATGATAACCATTCTATTTCTCTGTCTTCTGTTCCAAACCTATTTCTGAAATAGGTTTAGAACAAAAATTCGTTTGATAATGCAATTCTATTTTTCCATTTTTGGAACAAATTTTTGTTCCAGAAATAGATTTGAAAGAAAAATGAGAAGTTAAAAATTGTAACTTCTCTATTTTAGAAACATAAATTAAAAAAAAACTATCAAAACCCTCCAATTTTTCTGAAGTCCTAATCGCACTCTCTCCATCACCCTTCCTTTGTCGATCGTCGCTCATCGCCACCAACCGCCACCTCTCGCCAACCTCCACCAGCCGCCCTGCCAAACTGCAGGTCGTTGCAGACCCCCCCCCCCCCCCCCCCCCAAGGCAACTACCGTAATAACCATCATTGGCCGCCGCCACCCACCACCAACCACTACCATCCATCGCCCACCAACACAACCACCGTCGACCGCCATCGCCCAGTGCATCACAACCACCACGGTGACCATCGCTTGCCTTTGCCGCCCAACACCACCCTCTATCAACCCGCCACAACCACCGCTGACCACCTTCAACCTTCATCGATTGTCGTCGACTATTGCAATCACTTCCGCTAGAGTAAAAAATAAAAAAATCATTTTTTATTTTTAAATAGTAAATAATATTTTCTAATAATAAAAATTAATTTTTAAAGAAATTTTTAAAAAATTAAAAATGAAGTAGAAATTTTTTATAGAAGGTTTTGTGTTACTAATATTTCAGAAGTATAAATTTTCAACCGTTATCAAATAAATTTATGTTCCAAGAATAGAAATTTTATGTGGTCATCAAACACGTTTTTTTTCCCTCAAAAGCTCATCCAGAAACTAAAAATAGAAAATCTATTTCTAGTTAGAAATTGATTCCAGAAATAGAATTGTTATCATGCATGCCTTATGTCGCCATTGATTTCCACTGTAACTGAAACTGAACCTGGGCCGGGCCGAGCTCAACTCTGATGTATTTAGCCCAGTAAGCAATGGACCGAATACATTTTCTTTTTACGAAGAAATAACCTGTAAAACAAGAAACTCACTATTCGCTACTCCGGCCTTCTTGGGGAGTGGAAAAGTTGCAGACTTTGAAGTGAAAAGAGACGAATCCCCCTTTTCTTCGATCGACTCAGGTACTAACCGCTAGCTCAACCCTTTGTACTTCACTTTCTTCCGCTTTCACGTCTCTTTCTACCATCCATACGACTGAAAGAAACGTCCACAGAGCAAGTTTCCGGGCTTTTCTGGGTTGTGCACGCCAACCGTTCGAGGAAATTACCCACTGGGATTTTTGCTTAATAAACTTGCGGTTCTGTGAGTTTTCCATTTCGTGTCGAGTTGAAATTCAAAGTGATTTGATCATTTTACGGTTAACTATGGGTCGTGGTATGTAACAATATGGTGGAAGTGTTATAGTGGAGGTGCCTATGTTTTTATAAAGACATTATGAAGGAAGCTAAAGCTGTGAATTTGATCCTTTATGCACCTCTTCATTGATTTTTTGTGAATGCTTCTCTGGATTCATCAAATATTGAAGCTAGACATGATTGTTGTCTCTAATGGAGTGCTTGATTGAGCATATGCAAGTTCTTAGAAACAAAAATGAATTCTTCACGTGGAACGGTGGAAGTTAATGAATTTAACTGATGTGGAGCTGTTTAGATGGCATTGAGGCGGCTTTTGGGGTGGTCTGATGGTGAGTTGATGAGATCAGATTCAAAGCCTTGTTCGCGATTGATGAGACAAACAGCTGCCATTTGCATGGTGGGCGGAGGCTTGGGGTTCTGGGTTCTCTGTAGAATGCACTATGGTATGTTGCACTAGTTGATTATACATGCTTCTATTGCCTGATCCTGCATAAGTTGAACTGGTGCTCAGATGTCTGAGGCATGTATATATACAGGAAATTTTGGGCTTTCTCTAGCTAAAGAAAACACACAAAGGTGGCAATTGGTAGTGGTGTGTTTCACTCCAATTGATGTTGTTGTGACATGAGTAATTCCCCCTCCCCTAAAGCACGAGCTTGCTCCCCAGCAGGATCCTGTTTCTTTAGCTGACTGACTGAAGTATTTTAGTAGAATCTGCATTTGGATACCTCCTGTCTAGTGCGGATCGCACTTTGATCAAATTTTGAAGTCTTTGTCTTGTTTGTCTTCAGTTCTCTGTTAGATTTTCATCTCATCTCTTTTACTATGGATCAAGTTGTTGGCCCTGAATTTTGAGTTTCATTGGAGGGAAACCATCAGGCATATGGCATAAAAGAAGCACTTATCCTCTGGAGTTTGGAATAATCCCGCACTTTTTTGGGTTGTTGGCAAGTTGTTGTAGGCAGAGATAATTTGTCTTTGAGAATTCTTCCTCCCTCAAGATGATAAATTAATAGGGTTTACTGTGCTTCTGAACGGTACATAATAAGTTGCTCTTCCTGTCAGGTGCAAGGATCACAGTACCCAGGAGTCTCCGGTGGGCAGCTTGCGGAGCTCTATCAGTGAGCTCAACTTCTGCGCTGCTGGTCCGCCTGTTCAGTCCAGAATGTGAACCGCAAAATATTGCTGGCTATGACAAAGGAAGATAGTAGGGGTATTCAATCAGAGCTGTCTTTCTTCTTTCATATAGTGACTCATAAGCCCATCTTATAGTCATATACTTTCTTTCTGGACTAATGGAGTGATATTAATTTTCAAGTCTGTATTATTAAGTCTGCATGATGAATGTTCCTTTTGTACTAATATTGGCATATTTTTGGGTTGATAAACAGCCTAAGTATATTACACACTAGTGTCATGGGCCTACACATTTGGGTCGTGGAATTAACCCGTGCGGCGTCTAGCAAACCAAGCTAGACTAGCCTCCCTCATATGGTTGTTCCATAAAACACTTAGGTAAATAACTTTCCCGTATTGAATCATACCACGCCCAGCTCAGTTCAGGCATCCATCACATCGAGTGAGACGAGTAGGACACTTCAAGCATAACAACTGGTTTCGGCCTGCCATGGCCTCATTAGGAGAGTGGCATCGGCTTCTGACCAATCTGTACTAGGGAGGTCAACCCAACCTTTAGAGTTCCTAAAGGTATATTCTATTTAACCAAGAGCTCCTAATACAAACCCGTCTTGACGTCACTCACACGATGCAACTGCCTCTTCTCCCTCTACAATGCTCACTATGACCCTAGAAGCTTCATCTACAATGGGGCATGAGTACAGGAGAACTTGCCCACCTAGGTCACGGGACGCCCGGTCCGTGTCACTAGTGTCAGGGTTTCCAAGATAGGCATATGACTAGTTGTCTTTTATTGGATCTCCTTCAGGCTAGAACTGTGATAGATCCAAATGGATTTGGAGTCAGATATGCTACCCAATTGGACAAAGCACTCCAAAAATGCTCCGACTAAGACGCAATGGCACACCTGTAGTTATAACCAACTGAAGGGCTTTTCTATTTGGCTGAGTTGCATATTTTCGGGTTGCTTCAGTTGGTGCTTTCATCATTTTCCACTTGGAAATGGTTGATACGTGATACATGCACTTCTTTTGCATCCTAATCCTAAATAAATTTTACATAATGCTAGACTGTAATTAAGTGTCAAATTTAACAATGGGCGATTGAGTTGGCTGTGACCTATTGATATATGGGGAACAACCTGGACAGTGCTTTTTTGCCTTTGTCATTGCTAACTGTTTCTGCAGAAACTAAGAGCTAAGCTATTCTTCTACTGCTTTAACTGTGGTCATGCCCCTGTATTGCTTTTGCTCCCTTTTAGTTGATAGTGCCCTTCAGTAGACAAATGCAGGAAATGCTAAAACTGATCCAAAATCGCCAGATTGGTATCAGTGGTCGGATTTTTTATTTTATTTTTTATAGGCTCATTCTACAATCAATAGGGTGCGCACGACGTCTCACGGTGCAAATGTGAGAATTGAAGATCCTGTCGTTCTCTTGGTATGTTTTTGGTTAGTTCTAATGAACCAGAGTCTGGATATCGTTCTTTTCCACGCAAAGAAAGGAGTTTCTGTACTCTCAAGGAACAGTTGGTCAGGGTATTGGTAGCCGTTTAGTCAGCAAATGAATAGATTTAATCCGGTTAATTAAGAAAGCTTCGTACTGGCGTTTACGGTATTTTCCCATAGGAATTGAGACAATATGTTGCGCTTGGATGCAATACGGATTACTCCCTCGGTAGGTCACAGACTCCCAAGGACGATTGAGCCCACGGGTGAACATGTACGAGGTTTTCCTGAGAACCGATGTGCTTGTCGAGCCTTGGGCCTGAGAAACCGCGGGAGCAAAGGACTTGGTCGTTTCTCATGTGCCTTATCAGGCTCCTTCACAAGTCATATGTTCCACATTGGCTGAGGCACACAGAAAGGCTAAAATCCCTCGTGGCGTGGCGTTGATCGATTGGATCAATGAGGTAGTAAAATGCCAGGGGAAAGATGGCAGAAAGGAGAGGGAATTGCGTGGGGGCCCTTGTTAATATATTCAATGATGATGGGGTGAGAAAAGAAGGAAAAGGACAAGGAGATAGTGCATGTCTCACCAATTCACTAATGGCGAATTGGATTGTAATTTGTATCGTGATGACAACCTCTGAGGAGGTGACACACCCCCCAAATGATTCCACCTTCCGGCGAAATGGAGTTCTGTAGTAAATGTGAGGAAAAACTTGGTATCCCTCTCTCGATGTGACTGCAAGAATATTCGCGAGGTTGTTCGGAGCTAAGCATATCGAATACGGTTGAAAACCCGCAAATATGAAAGGACGTGGATGTACGTGTAGATTCATCTCATAAATGATGTTGTGGACAGGATCAATTGCGGTATTGAAAACTCGTGCGAATCTCAGATCGGAGAGTAAATATGAAAAGGACGTGAAAGAACACTAGTTCCCTAATATTTGACACTCAGTTGCTCCTTCTCCTGAATATTCGTAATAAGAGTGTGAACATTAAAAGGCTTTAGCGAGTTGCTCAAACTTGCTTAGAAAAATTAATAATTTTTCAAGTTTCACTTCAAGCTTGAAATTGGAAGAATGCTTTTTTTGCTCAATGATAATACGTATGCAATTCATTTTATTACATTCCTATCACTCGAGGCGACCCCAGAATCAATTCTTGAAAAATTCAGCGGAACTCGGCCTTTATCAAACCCTCGACGCCAGGTGGATCTTGAGCTGTCTGAGTACTTAAAAACATATTATCAGTTTGGTTTTGTCTCCTGTCTTTGAAACAGCAAAACTTTATCGTCTCGACTCGATGGCATCACATTCGAATCCCTAGCCAATCCTTCTTCTTCTTCCAGACAGGTGGCGTTTCCACCTCCCGTGAGCAGAAGACGAAGCGGTCACGCCCATCTCACGTGACCGAGAACGTATAGGCTCGAGCGAGTGTAGAGAGAGAGAGAGAGAGATAGTTTGGGAGAGGAGTGGGGAGATACAGCAGGAAGAAGCCTGATATAGCGCCTTCTGACTTTCTTTATTCGGTTATGGAATCTTCCATCACCTCTCGCTGTCATCTCTCTCTCTCTGGGTCACATCCCAATAACATTATCCCAAAATCCTATGGCTTCTCTCTCTACATCTGGTTCTTGATCGAGGGAAGAGAACCCAATTCCTCGCCGACCCATCAATGGCCTCCCCTAAGAACCACCGCCACCACCCCCAGCCCAACGGTGACCTCAAGACCCATGTGCCCAAGAAGCAGAAAGTCCCCGCCTTCCTCACGGATTCCGACGTCCAGTCCGAGTTCGCGCACCACGACCCTTCCGTCGCCCGGATCAACAACGGCAGCTTCGGCTCCTGCCCCGCCTCCGTCATCGCCGCCCAGCAGCAGTGGCAGTTCAGGTTCTTGAGGCAGCCCGACAGCTTCTACTTCAACGGCTCACGAAGGGGATCCTCGAATCGAGGGCCGTCATCAAGGGCCTCATCAATGCCGAGGACGTCAGTGAGATCTCCATCGTCGACAACGCGACGACCGCGGCCGCTATCGTGCTCCAGCAGATCGCCTGGGCCTTCGCGGAAGGGAGGTTCCTGAAGGGGGATGCCGCGGTCATGCTCCACTACGCTTATGGCGCGGTCAAGAAGTCGGTCGAGGCGTACGTGACGCGCGCCGGCGGGCGGGTGATCGAGGTTCAGCTGCCGTTCCCGGTGAGTTCTAGGGACGAGATTGTGTCTGAGTTTAGGACGGCCTTGGAGAGAGGGAAGGTGGATGGGAGGAAAGTGAGGTTAGCTGTTATTGATCACGTCACGTCGATGCCGAGCGTGGTGATTCCTGTCAAGGAATTGGTCAAGATTTGTAGGGAAGAGGGCGTTGACCAGGTTTTCGTAGATGCAGCACATGGGATTGGGTGTGTTGACCTGGATATGAATGAAATTGGCTGATTTTTACACTAGCAATCTGCACAAGTGGTTTTTCTGCCCGCCTTTCGGTCGCGTTTTTGTACTGTAGGAAGTCTTCAGGATCGATGGAAGTGCATCACCCGGTTGTGTCCCATGAGTATGGTAACGGGTTGGCTATAGAAAGTGCTTGGATTGGAACCAGGGATTATAGTGCTCAGTTGGTGGTGCCTTCGGCATTAGAATTTGTTAATAGGTTCGAAGGCGGTATCGACGGGATTAAGAAGCGAAATCATGAGGCTGTGGTAAGAATGGGGGAGATGCTGGCAAAAGCCTGGGGGACAAACCTCGGCTGTCCGCCGGACATGTGTGGGAGCATGATCATGGTGGGGTTGCCCGCTTGTTTGGAGATATCGAGCGAAGCAGACACTCTGACGTTGAGGGCCCATTTGAGGGAGATTTTTGGTGTTGAAGTCCCGATTTATTACCGATCTCCAAAAGAGGGAGAGGTTGGTCCAATTACAGGGTATGCTAGAATCTCACATCAGGTTTACAATAAGGAAGAGGATTACCACAAGTTTAGAGATGCGATTAACAAACTCGTGGGCACTAAGTTCACTTGCAAGCTTCTTCATGATTAATAAGGTGAACTCCTTGAATTCATCAACAATAAACTTATATATGCTATTGTTGTTCTTTTCCTGGTTTAGCAAAGAGTTAGTTTTCTTCATGACTATGGAAAACAGTCAGTGCGCTTTTCCACAGTGGATGATCTTTTCTTTAGTCTGGACCATTGTGATTGTGAAATGTCTGTTAAGGTGGTCCCTTGCAGTAGACTTTGATGATTAATAACCAGAGCACTGCTTTCAATTCAGAAGTCCTCACCGCACATCAACATCTAATATTAATGAGAAGTATCTGCAAATGCAATTGTGAGAATGGCATGAGAGCTTACTATACCTTTCTGAGTCACTTGATGCCAAACGGAGATGCTTGCTTTTAACTGGGCTTGTATTTGTGAGCTCCTTTTGTAGAAGCAGAATGACTGACAAATAACTAGCAAACAGTAAAGAAAAGGTGATAGGAACTGGTTTTGACTTGAGACCTTGACTTGTAGAAAATTCTAATTCAGCATGTAGGGCATGTTTCGGATATATTTCTTTGAGGCTTACGTTCTAATTACTCTTCTGATGGCCAGTATGAAGTAAAGTTCAGGTGGTAGAGGTATTCTCTTTCAATTCTGTCTAGCGTAAAGGCGAGGTAGGGTCGAAAAAGCCCTCCTTTTTCCCCTATTGGCAGTATCAGTTCTTAGGCTTTGTCAATGGTCATACATTTGTTTTCATATTTGTCATGCTCTAAACAAGGTGGCTTTATGGACTCCAGTGGCTGAACAACAGTGTTGTTTGTTTACCATTCCATGAATCGAGAGATTTTACTGAGGAACATTCTCCAACTATACGGTAGTTTTGCACCATAGAACTAAACAAAACAGAAAAGGCTTCGGGGCGAATTGAGAAGGGTGATAAAGTGAGTGTGGTATCTGTGCATTGGCTTCGACGTATACGGTGGATATAGCACTTAAAGTATCTCGTGTTACCACTGGATATCCAAAGTTTGACAGGTTTGTTTTTGTTTCCTTGTAGCTTTAATGTGTTCTGATAATAAAAGCTGCAGTTTTCAGCTCAGCTTGCATGCGGTGGGTGGCCGTCATGGTTTAGTTACCATGGGACTCCAAGAAGTCTGCAGGAACCAAGAGGATTTACGTTGCCTTTGTAATTAGATTTCTAGGGAAGAACTTGCTTGTGGGCTCATTTAGGTTGAGAGATGATGCTGACGACGGGCTCTACTAATTTTTGCTGTTTAATGTTTTCGCGATCCTCCTCTGTGCAAATAAATAAGAACAAACCTGTTGTCGTGTCAGCAGGAGCTGCTTATGAAGACCGCGGATTGAAAGCTTTTGTTGATGTTTGTATTGATTCTGCACAACTTGTTCCTTTTGGCAGGATCATGCTTTGCCTGTGCAGATGATTGCTGCTTTCCAAGCAAGTTCAATCGTCATAGCCAAGCACTCTCCCTCCATGATTCTGTAGTTGAAGAATGGCACAGTAGAAAGCTTCACCGTTTGCTTTGAACGGAACTCGTGCATAGGTTTCGATCAATAACCAGCTTTTTTCTTTGTGCTGAGATTGTGATGCTGCCGCTCTAAGATGTGGCAATCGGTTGCTGGTGACCAAATTCAACATTTTGAGCGTGCTTGTTGCGTGCTCTAGTTTTAGTATGCCCGTCACGAAAAAAAAAAAACCGGGGCCTCGATCCTTGTCGAATGAGGTGGGGCGCGCAGCCTTCAAGAGACAGGAACCTAACCCAACTAAAATAATAAAACATCTGCTCAAGCGTTCGATAAATCTCTAACGTAAGGAAATTCTCAAAGAAAAAAACAACCACTTCACACACGACACGTTATTCAGTGGGTACAAAAA
>JAGVVM010005162.1:0-24957 GCA_019149425.1 Psidium friedrichsthalianum
GTCCGCCAGATCGAGACTTGCAAAAGGCGGTAGGCGGACTTTAAATCGGGTTCATCTCCAACGAGCATGGATTTTTCATCCTCTGCCGCAGACTTTGCTCTAGTATGCTTCACTCTTTCATCCAAAGAGTTTTGAACTCCTACTCTATCTTGCTTACCTCTTATTTGGCACCCTCAGCTTTGCCTTCAACGGCAGGCAACTGACTGCTCATTGCATTCTCTCGATCTAATATATCAGTTGGCACCAACGTGGGTGATAAAAGCCTTTGGAATGTTTGTCTCTAGAGTGCGACTTGTTTCAAGGAACTTCAAGTTTGGGATCTTAGCTCGTGTACGGCGACTCTGCAGGCAAGTTTGCTTTGAACTGATGTTGACGTAAGTACTTATTAACACTCGAATAATTTGACAAGTGAAAATTGAATTAGTGAGTGTAGGCAGCTCTAGTTAAAAATTGAACTGAAGACCAATAGAAGAAGACAGGAGAGTATTTTTAGGGGCAAATGGAGTATCTTCTCATGTGCTTTCTCTTTCCTCAACAGGAGTCGCGTACTCTTTGCGCATTGTGCGATTATTTCTTTCCATGGAGATAATGACGCGCGGCAGCATCTAGAGGTACATTGAGTCCTTAATCTATCTACACTTGCTAGTACCGATTTTGCGAGTTTTGCCGTACTTTCTCTATTTTTTTTAACTCAGAAATGAGAATCATTGTTCTGTACAGACTGATGCTCATGTTGGTGGAGCGAATGATCTTGCATCTGCCCAACCAAATGAGCAACTCTGTTTCATAACCTGCGGTGATGACAAAACAATCGAATTAGTTGAGTTATTTTGCATATCTCACATGATGAAGTTTCCAAAGTAGGGGAGGCTTCTCGTTCTTTTAATTTATTTCTTAATTCTTGAATTGAAAATGCAGGTGTGGAATGCAGTTACTGGTGCAAAACCGCACTCGTTTGAAGGCCACGAAGTTCTGTTTATTCTGTGCGCCCTCACTCTAAGGAGAACATTCAGGCTATTTGCTTCCTGAATTACATCCATATTTCTAGTGCTGCGCAATTATTCAGTTCTGTCATGTATCAGATTCTGCTTTTCCATCTTCCTCATGTTATGTTACATTTATGATATAAATTTATCTTTTCGACTGCACTGGATGGAAAGATAAAAGCATGGTGGTATGACGATATGGGGTCTAGAGTTGATTATGATGCCCCTGGGAGATGGTGCACGACAATGGCTTATAGGGCTGATGGTACAAGGTTAACACTTTGCCATTTCGCTTTTACGCTCTAGTGCTTCAGTTTTCCTTTCTTTTCTTTTTCCCAACAGTATGGTTGCTATATGGTTCTGGTCTTAGGCTCTTTTCATGTAGGACAAGTAAAGATGGAGACTCATTTACTGTCGAGTGGAATGAAAGTGAAGGGGCAATGAAGAGGACATATCAAGAGGATTCCCGAAACGATCTTTTGGTGTTATCCAGTTTGACAAAACTAGAAACCAATATTAGTTTGGGATATGGGCAATGTTAATCTTTTAACAACTATTGATGCTGTTGGAGGCCTGGCAGTCAGCATCAAGGATCAATTCAATATTAATTTCTTCTTGTTGATGTTGATTGAATTTGCTAATTCTGTAGCCTACGTGTATCTAGGCAAGTCCAGGAATCCCCTTCAACAAGGATGGATCTCTCTTGGCTTTTCTGTCAATGAAAATGGAATCAAAATATTGGCAAATTCTGATGTCCTGAGGTAGTTGCGCACTTTTGAAAATTTTTCATATGATGTATCAAGAGGATCGGGACTTTGGTGAAGGTATTGGTTTTTCATTGATATCTTCCACGGCATTGCTTTGTTATAAATTGAATCCCGAGCTGTGCAGTATTTCCCTGCAGCCAAAAGTATTCCCCATTACAGCACTGCTGATGCTGCTCCAACCAGTGCTGGACTTGATAGAGGTGCTCTCCTGCAATTGACTTCCGGAATGTTTGGTCACCATTATGCTTCCTATAGCGCAAAAAAAATAACTAAAATAGACTCTGCTTGCTTTTTCCTGCTGGTGCAATTTGGTGTATGTTGCTAGTTTCTTTCCTCTTCAACTATGATGAACACTTTGTTTAATGTTGTTAGAATGGGGATGTGAAACCCAGAATAGCCGAAGAAAGCAATGGAAATTTAAACTTTGGAAGCTCACTGAAATAAGCAAATCATCTCAGTGTCGATCCTTGAGGCTGCCTGAAAACCAAAGAGCAAAGAAGGTATGGCCCTTTTTCACTGGTTTCTGAGCAAATTATTATGCGTATTCTCTATCTGTTTGATGATCTTTTGCACTTCTTGACTTTTCAATTTATCAGCTTCCCCGCACATGGTAAACGTTGCTGAAGTGTTCCATTGTATAATTTATGTACTTGCCCACAGTTGATAACTCATTTTCCATGCTGATACGGGGAAATATCCATGATGTTGACTTGACTTCAAGCTTTTTTCTGTCTAATTTTGTGTAAAGGCTACTGGTGTGAATGTCGTAACTGTGAAGTCAGCGCCTTTTCATGTATTACTAAACTTAGAGGAGTTACTACTATAGTGAGAAGTTGCTCTTCATATCTTGACAGAAATGAGCATCTAGTTTTTATAACCTTTTTTTTTTGGCGGGTTGAAGCCTTTCATAACTTGTTTCCATGTAATATGCCAACCCTTTCCTGTAGAATGAAGACTACATTTTTGCCAATTGTGGTTTTCCTACTTATTGACATTGGGTATTGATCCTCATGCACTTGTATCAATGCAGATATCACACTTGATATATACAAACTCAGGGAGTGCTATTTTGGCCTCAGCATCAAATGCGGTTCATCTTCTCTGGCAATGGCAGCGCAATGACCGCAATTCAACTGGTAAGGTAGTGTGGTGATCTCTTAGCACAAACAATTATAGTATTTGGTTCCATATTTATTGGGAAGAATTTTCAACATAAAATATTTCACCTGTCTTTGCTTTTATTTTAATATTTTATGCTTTTCGCATTGACTTCATCGACCGCCGAGCCCAACTAGTTTGGATAAAGGTGATGTTGGCGTTGATGTTGATGTTGAAAATATTTCACCTTTAAAGAGATGAGCCTTTCTCCCATAATGCTATTCCTTACTAAAATCTTCTCCTTGTAGCCTAACGCCAGTGTGGCACCTCAACAATGGCAACCATCAAGTGGCCTTGTAATGACCAATGATGCAAATAAAATGAATCTGGAGGAGGCCGTTCCCTGCTTTGCTCTGTCCAAGAATGACTCTTATGTCATGTTGGCATCAGGAGGAAAAATTTCCCTGTTCAATATGATGACATCCTAGGTAACATATGAAATCAAACAACATACTTGCATTCTCATGGTCAACTTTCATTAACATTAACAGGTGATCGGTTGGGTTGCATTCCATCATCCCTTTCTTCTTGTGAAATGCAGACGATGGCAAAACATTCATGCCACCGCCACCTGCAGCGACTTTTCTTGCTTTCCACCTCAGGAGAACAATCCTTGCCACAGGCATGGATGAGTTCTGCCGTCCAGATATATAATTTCCGTGTGGATGAGGTATACTCCATTAGGAATGTGTTATGCGTTTTTGATGAGGATGTCGCTGTCCTTTCATGCTCTGCACAAATTTGTTGCAGGTTAAGATCAAGCTCAAGGGACCATTCTGAAAGAATAACTGGCCACGCGTTCTCTAATACCCTGAAAGTGTTAGTTTCATCTGGTGCAGATGCTCAGGTTAGTAAAGACATGCAGTCATCAGGACTTTGCACCTAAACGTGCGTTTCTGAGGATAGAAGGACTCTACAGCGCGTGGTCTGTGTATGCATACTGATGACGAGGAAGCCCCCTTACCGAAATTTACAGTGATATGCTTTGCATATTTGACTGTAGTCATATGCTCTCCTGTGTCTACATTGATGATCAGTACTAATATCCGGCAGAGTATGCGATTAAACATTACCGTTTGAACGGTACTTCGTGTGAACTGCTGCAGTCGCTAAGATAAGATTAGTGATTACGCATCCAGTAAAGGAGATTTATCCAGTTTGACCACAGTATCATGGGTAATTATCAGAGAAAGTGCACCCTTATACAATGTCCTACTATTCCAGATATGTGCATGGAGTTTGTTGGGAAAATATGGTAATGGGATGAACAAAGGAATCAGACTCTGAGCGTGATACACTCTCTTTAAGGAATTATTTGAAACGTGCTAATGTTACTGAAAGATCCTCAGGATACAACAGAGTCTCAAGCGAGATTATTAGATAGCAATTCTAATAATTCTCCAAGAACTCTCTAGGAAACATCGGAACGAAGCTGTATCTATTTTAGGAAGAAAACGAACTCTGAAATGAAAAATGTGTTTAAACGACATAATGTTAATCATATATTGAGATAGAACACACCCTTTCGCGTCCGAGTGGTTATTCTCATATTTCTCTTGTGTCCAATCAGTAATTCGGATATACCTATCGTGTCTGAATTGGACATACCTATTCATGTTCATGCTAATTCAGACGGACGGTTCAGAAAACTGTATCGTCTGAAATTTGCAACTCTCATTATTTGAAATTAAATTCCAAATAAATAAATAAATAACAATAATAATAATTACTCAACTCTATGTGAACAGTCACACTGTTTCGATAGAGTTTAGTAGTTGATGGAATGTTTGAACCGCGAGCGTGCAAAAAGTCGCCTAATAATCGCACCACGCGGTATGGTGAGGACTAGCCCACTTGCATTTCTTTTCAGAATACTATAACTGATTTGCACTCTCCCATCTTTCCATGTGGGACAAAAGAAAAGGCACGTTCCCAAACTTCAACAAGTTCTGATGGCCAAAGAACACACCAGCGCAATTTCATCAGGACCAAGTGCACTCCTCGCTGTTCATGGTACTCAGCTTGCTGTATATGAAGCAACAAAACTAGAATACGGGAAACAGGTGCCTCTTTCTGCGAGCAAACCTTTTCAAAATCTGTGTTGATCTTTAGCTTTTCTGATGATTCTTCTATGCTACAGTGGGTTCCACATGAATCTTCTGCCTCAATATCTCATGCGACTTTCTCTTGCTATAGCCAGGTTGTCTACGCAAGTTTTTTTGACACACTATTTGTATTTTCAACGCTGCAAACCTCCAGATGCAGTGTCGCGTTAATCTGTCGGCTTATCTTCCTACTACCGTCAGGTGTGGTGCAGACACATGAAGTGCAACGTGCTTAATAGCATGTCTTTCTAATCTGGTTTCACAATTTTCAGATATGTTAAATTTTTAATGCTCCGCACTATGGTTGTGAAAAATTAAACAATATAAAATGACATGTTCTGTACAGAACAATCTGCTTAACATTCTCTTGGCTCGCTGCAAGTAACCCTTCAAGTAACTTAACACTGAGCACCTTGTTAGTTCAATTATTCGGTGTGTTCTATGCAGCAACTCAAACTTGCATCCGCTGGTGATTGCTGCGTATCCAGAAGAGCCAAATCAGTTTGCATTGGGACTATCAGATGGCGGTGTTCATATCCCCTGGACTCTCACGGTAAATGGGGCGTGCTGAGATGGGTGAGCAAGTGGAGTCTTAGCTTCCTCAGCTCGCCCTTCAGGCTCTGATCATGCAGAGAGATGATTTTATGGCCTAAGAAGTGTGATTTTAATGTTTGGCTTGTACGGCCATTGCGATTCTAGGTATGCTTTATGCTATCATGTTCTTTTATGTTCAGGCGTTCTATGGTTGTGATCTTCGATGCTTGAATCCGAATGCACCTTATAATCATGTCCATCATGCACTATATATGAGAGTACTAGCAACGGAGTTTTCAACTGTTCAAAGCAGAAAGTTTCCGAAGACAACATGCCATGACCAGTGACATTGAAGCGTATTAACTTCGCCAGATGATTAACATGAACAACATTTAGTTGTTACCGTTACTAAAACGAAAAATGAGCTCCTTTCAGAATAAACTCAGTCATCCCTAACACAAATCAACCTCGCATGTGGTGACGTTAAACTTCCCCTGCAGATGAGACTACAACCAGCGCTAAGACTATCGCATGATACACGGACTAGAAGAACATAGCTAAGAACTCCTACTGAAACAGACAATCTTTGGTCGAGGAACCAAAAACCGATTTCACACCATCGAAGAGCTCCGAGTCGGACTCCAGAGACTGGGGAACTTGGTGACTCTGGGATGAAGATTTTAATCTTCATGTGGGTTTAAGATTTTGGAACATTGTGTCCCATTTGATCTCTTGAACCCCATCAGCAGACCAATACCCATCATACTGATCATCAACCAATTTTTCTTCTTTACTAAGAGCATAGACCACCGGACTCGAAAAGCTGTTGAGACGAGGCGTTGATAATGCCAGAGGACTCCCATTAGTGAGCAGCAACCTCCCTTGCTTGGCCATCATCAATTTCCTGTTCCTCTTCACCATTGCACTCCTCCATCTGGTGCCATAACTAGGCCTTGGCACACAAGTGAGAGCAGATTCCTCACGATGCGTCCACTTCCTCATGTAACTGGCCAGATTCTTCTTGGTCGTGTTGATCGCACCGACAAGGCTCGAAAACGGATGCGGCTTCAAAAAATTCTCCTTCCTAGCAAGTTTGAGTATCTCCAGCCGGTGCTTGGCTATGGATATGCCAACGCTCTGCAGGAACTCGTGGTTGAAGTGGCTTATGTCGTCTTCCTCGAGCTCGTTGTGCGCAAAGGCGAGCCGTATTCATACACAAGAGATGGATCGAGACCTGTTTTCGATAACCAAGAAAACCAATCCATGGCTTAATTAGAAAGAGCAAGTATTGCTATGGACAATCTGCCATATATATGGCAGAGGAGAGGGAAGAAGAGAGTTATCAAGTAGAGGTTAGGGGACTAACTTGTGACCTCCTTTTTAAGGCATGAACAGCTTCGTAAATTGGATGTTAGTTGGGAATTTGAGAGTGATTGGAGAAAAAGGAGAACAACCGTGTGGGGTCTCCATCCATGGCCATTGACCCTACCTAAAAATACAAGAGCAAGTGCTATCAAAAAGCTGCTCCTGAAAATGCGTTGCCTTCAATCACGGAGAAGGAGAGGACTGGGAAGGTGGGTCTGTCTCTCTTGTGCACGTAGTTGGAGGAAAAGTGGCACCGAAGACGGACTCGAAATTTCCAAACTTTGAACCCCTTTTTCGGGTTTCGGTCGTTAAAAGAAAAAGGCCGGATCGTCCATGGGATGATGGCTGGCTCGGAATCTTTGGACTACTTAACCATGGTCATTAGCTTGTCGTACGAGCAAAATCTGATTTAAGGTAATGTTTTTTCGGTATCTTTAATGAGGTTCTTGGAAGCGCATGATGGGACTTTGCACAGCCGGGGACATCTTTTCCTTGAGCATGTGAAGTTAGCCGTTCCATGATGTGTTTCCTCCTAGAGGGAAGACAGGACACGACCACTGTGACGATTCATCACTCACTTTTTGTGAATCTTATGATTACCTTGGGTTCTCTGTCTGCGAGGCTCACTCCGGATTTACCTAGCAAGTCCAATAATGGCGGATCCAGGAGTTTCATCTCTTTTCCTTTTTGGTAGACGGGGAGTTACAACCACATTCATTAGGTGCTCGAAACGAACCGTATCAAGTGGGAATATAGGGTTACTTTGTATGAGGCTTGATTAAAGAAATCCGGGTTCAAAAAATCTTATTTCAGCTGACATTGGGCTTTTCCTCGTGACTTGTATGTTGTTTTGTCGCCTACTTGTTAATTAGTTTCCGCAAAAGGCGTTAAAGCAAAGTTGTTGTTGACAAGTCAAGTCTCTGCTCTAATTTTCACATACATGCGCATGCAAGGTCTGAAAGTCAGATGATGACCTTCATCATGCCCATGGGAGCAGCACAAATCAGTTGTCTTCTCCTGATAAACAAATTAAGCATCAACAGCGGTGGGACTCTTCAGAGTCACATGTTTTGGGGAATACTTATCATGTATGAGGGTGGGGACGCTAAACTATCAACAGTCCGTCCATGCCTTGTATAATCGATCAAAATGGGCGTGCCCGCTCGAAGCTACCAAGTTCTAGTATCCTTCAGTTCTAGCAGTTTGGTAAGCAAATTGACTGTGGGACACATGAGGAACGTCGGAGTTACAAGAGATCCTAGGTTTGCACCGTACTTTAGGTTTTAGGATGTCTACTCATTTGTTATCACTCTAGTCTTCAGCATGCCATCCGCCTCTCAAGATATGTTACATTTGAGTAAGTGAATGTTTGGAGATTCATGAGACAGACCTGAAGATCATTATCCCTAAACACTCCTAAAAGAACCGGCAAGGTTGTCTCTAGTTATGCGTCATAGTCCTATCATTACCTGCAGCTGAGTGATAATCCATTCGTACATTCCTTTACCGTTCCCATCTTTTTAGAGAGCAGCTGGCTAATAAGTATCCCACATCCTATGAGGGAAGCATCACAAACACAAGTATGTCCATTTCCCAGCAAGCAATCTCATATTCCATACAGTACGAAACCAAAGGCTAGCAGTTTACACAGATAGAACTATGTCCATTTCCCCGTAGTTCTCGCAATCACAGACTTTAAAACCAGAAGAAGGGGACGCAAGTTCAATATTCCTTCTTGAAATTGAAAATCACTTTGCTCAGAAAAAAAGTTAAAATCATGGACCTCTAACTATAGTGTATTTGGAGCAAAACTTACATAGAATGGAAAAAGTGAAAGCCTCCATGTTGATCAAGCCACTTGTTGGAAAAATTGACCTGTAGAGCTACATAATAGGTGAAACTTGGACAGCAGACGTAATTAAACCACCTTTGCCGGGAGATGATGAATGCACCAAAACAGCAAAATAGAGCCAGTGCTAGAGAAGCAATCTTTCTGATGCATTCAAATGTTTGAGCTTATCTTACAGGACCTCGCATAAAATTTAGGGGGGTTATCTTTATTGGTTGCTACTTGAGAAGGAACCCCACCCCCCTCAGTCACGTATTCTGCACTTACATTATTACAAAAATGAAAACATCAATTGCCAATCACTTGCTTAGAAGACAAAATATATTTTCTGGTCAGAAGCAATACATTCTGACTGAAGGATCCTCAAGCACTAAAAATCAGAAACTACTGTATAAGTGACCAGAGTTTATTAGCAGACAAGCTGTTAAGATATTATGAATATGTCCATCGCTGGCAAGCAGATTGATAACATACCCCTTAAGGGAACAAATGTTTACAGAACCAACAAAAAGCTTCCAACAAAGAGAAGAAACATAAAGTGGGAGCATCACTTAATCACTGCGGCAGATGCACCCATATCATACAAGCAGAATTATAAAATTTCTGCGAAATTATGTGAGTTTCCACCAAAACATGTGGCAATCCATTTCGCATAATATACACCTCATCCCCGAAAATCCTTCCAGAAACGTATAAATCTCTAAATTCTGCTCCGAGAATACAAATTATTGTAGCAGATCCAATTACGAAGGACATTGGGACAGCCCTCACGATTCCGGTCATTCATGAGTTCATTTGACATTCCTCAGTATGGAACGACCAAAAGGGTGACCAATAAAAGCACTATTCTCAAAAAATCTATCTACCGGTCTGAATCCATCAATTCACTAAATCGGACCGCAAAGAGACAATCAAGTCACAGAGAACTGTCCACACGTGAACTTGCACTTCAATGCCAGGTCATCGACTAGCTAACATAAAACCAAAGTGATAAGGTCATTCTGATTTGCTCTCAAGGCCATACACATTCCGATAACTCCGACGATGCTGACTATTACTGCAAGTACTAACATGACCCACGATAGCGATTTCTCCACTGGACTTAAACCACACCTTTTTTACATAATCTTAATGCAATCAATGGCGGGAATATAATCCTAATGAGACAGCTGTAGTCGCCCTGTGAACTTGAATGCGGTCCAGATGTTGGGAATCATTGTTGAACCTATGTATATTAGCAAGAGGAGTACAGCAGTTAATGCCAAACACCTCTTCCTACTCTCAGAAAGTGGAGGTGATTTCTCAAAAGCAATGCATCTACCGTTTGGCGTAGCGAGAAATGGACCACCGGGAAAACAAGTACCAGATGGAGAATGTAACCACCCCGAACAATATAATTCAGAGTCGAGCTGAACCGGATACCTAGATCCTTATCGAAATTGGTCAGCACATCTGCTTCAGTGTCTTTTCCAAAGAGCAAATACCCCGATATAGCAGTCGAAGCATAGACCATGATACAGATAACTGTGGTGATCCTCCCTACCCGACACATCTTGTCCGGAGACCGGTTTTCAAGCTCGTTACATATAGGTTGAACATTGAAATGGCAAACATAAGCATTAGACATAATTGGTATCACCACAAGCAAATCCAATATTGCCTTCTTGGAACCAAAATCAGGGCTCATCCTCGGGGCCTCGATTTTCCCTTCAACAAGCTTAATCAATGCAACAATAAAACAAACAATAACGAAACCATGCCAGTGCCACGGAAGCCGCGGACGTCATGCTCAATGAATCGATCTTATCCAAAACACAAAGAGGGGCAAGAAACAACACCAGGATTATAAATATCACCATCTTCCTGTGATCCCAAAACCCATTTCCCAGCCACTGATCAAAAACCCCTATGTGACGAACCGAGCCAGACAGAACATCACCCATGATAATTAAGTAAACCACCAGAACACCGGCATTATTCACTATGATACAAATTTCTGACAAAATCCGAGCTGGTTTCCCCATGCACGTTGAACAACTACCCCATATGAAGAGGCCTTGCAGAAAACGAAAACCTCACCAACAATTCCACGCTAATTTCCGACAGTATACCCATCAGTACGATCAAAAACAAACCCTAGAACCAATCCAAGAACCTTCATGGCCGCCGGTAGGGCCATAATCCCTGCGCCAATTATCGACGTGGTGAGGTTAAACACCGCACCCGATACACCGGACCCAGTTTGGGGCCATCACCGATAAGCGGGTAATCGTCTACGTCGACATTGGCATCATCGTAATCGTAAACACCATTCACATTCTTGGAACCTAAGTTGCTGTCTATATTAAGGGGGAGGAACTCGGAGTCGGATACGGGAGTCCCGTGATCGTTATGAGATTGCAATTCCACGTACGAGCTCTTCGGAATAGCTTTGTAAGCACTAGCCATGTCCGACTCCGCCGAATGCCAGATAAAAAAAAAAAATCGGACCTTTGACACGCCGATCTGGAATTGGAACGAGAGATGCGAACGGAAAACTTACAAGAAACTGGGGCGTCGTCAAAGGAGAGAGGCTCGACGGTGAATTTCTCTCTGCGCAATGCGATTACAGCGCCATGAACGATCACTAGATCTCAGGGTCAACGTTTCACCTGCCTTTCTTTCCTCGATTTTCAGCTCCAGCCGAAGAGAGAGAGAGAGAGGGGGGGGGGGGGGGAGAAGGGTCGTGCTTGCCGACGCCTGTTCGGGGAGAAAAGGTTTTCCCATTGGCCCTTTTTTTGTCCTACGTGGAATTTGATTTTTATTCTGACAAAAGGATAAAGATTGTATTTTAGGGGAGAAAAAATATTTTTCTCAATGTGCAAAAACTGTTGACCAATTTGCTTCTCCTCTTTTTCCCATCTCTTCTTCAATTCTCCTTGTGCTTGGGTCGGACATGATCAATAGATTTTTTTTTACTTGGACAATCAACGTAGGAAACGTTCAAAGTTTGGTCGTTCTGCAATGGGCTCAAGGCTTCTGCTTCAGAGGCTATTTGTTGGGCTTTGTGAAGTCCAAACAAAAATGAAATAGCCGATGTCGATTGCCCGGAATTTTTTGGGTTTTTTCAATCAGGAGACATGTGGGTTTTATCCAAATTAGGCTAAAAAAAATTTATTTACCAAAATAGGCCCAAAAAATATATATTTATTAAAACGGGACCGCGCGGCACTTAAAAGGCCACACAAGTCCCGCACGGCATTCAAAATGCCTGTCGGGGCCATGTGCGGAATTTAAAATGCTGGGCGGGCCGTGTGCAGCAATTAAATTGCCGTACAAGGCCCATGCAGCAAATGGGCTGCCTCCCACAAATTTATATAATTATAAATGTTATAAATATAATATAATAAAAGAAATACAAAATTAAAAAAAAAGGCCTGAGCTATGATTGGGCCCATGCGGTAATTAGGCGAAACGCACGAGCCTGGGCCTGAGCCATGATTGGGCCCATGTGGCAATTGCGTTGCCGCACAGGGCCTGGGCAGAAGCCCATTTGCCGCATGGGCCTTGTGCAGCAATTTAATTGCCGCACATGGCCGGCCCGGCATTTGAATGCCGCGCGAGGATCGTGCAGCCTTTTAAGTACCGCCACGGGCCCAGGCCCGCAAGTGCGGTACTTAAAAGGCTGCACGATCCTCGCGCGGCATTCAGAATGCCGGCCGGCCATGTGCGGCAATTAAATTGCTGCACAAGGCCCATGCGGCAAATGGGCTTCTGCCCAGGCCCTGTGCGGCAACGCAATTGCCACATGGGCCCAATCATGGCTCAGGCCCAGGCTCGTGCGTTTCGCCTAATTACCGCATGGGCCCAATCATAGCTCAGGCCTTTTTTTTTTAATTTTGTATTTCTTTTATTATATTATATTTATAACATTTATAATTATATAAATTTGTGGAGGCAGCCCATTTGCTGCATGGGCCTTGTACGGCAATTTAATTGCTGCACACGGCCCCGCCCAGCATTTTAATTCCGCACATGGCCCCGACAGGCATTTTGAATGCCGTGCGGGACTTGTGTGGCCTTTTAAGTGCCGCGCGGTCCCGTTTTAATAATATATATTTTTTGGGCCTATTTTGGTAAATAAATTTTTTTTAGCCTAATTTGGATGAAAACCCACATGTCTCCTGATTGGAAAAACCAAAAAATTCCGGGCAATCGACATCGGTATTTCATTTTTGTTTGGACTTCACAAAGCCCAACAAAATAGCCTCTGAAGCAGAAGCCTTGAGCCCATTGCAGAACGACCAAACTTTGAACGTTTCCTACGTTGATTGTCCAAGTAAAAAAAAATCTATTGATCATGTCCGACCCAAGCACAAGGAGAATTGAAGAAGAGATGGGAAAAAGAGGAGAAGCAAATTGGTCAACAGTTTTTGCACATTGAGAAAAATATTTTTTCTCCCTAAAATACAATCTTTATCCTTTTGTCAGAATAAAAATCAAATTCCACGTAGGACAAAAAAAGGGCCAATGGGAAAACCTTTTTCTCCCCGAACAGGCGTCGGCAAGCACGACCCTTCTCCCCCCCCCCCCCCCTCTCTCTCTCTCTCTCAGGCTGGAGCTGAAAATCGAGGAAAGAAAGGCAGGTGAAACGTTGACCCTGAGATCTAGTGATCGTTCATGGCGCTGTAATCGCATTGCGCAGAGAGAAATTCACCGTCGAGCCTCTCTCCTTTGACGACGCCCCAGTTTCTTGTAAGTTTTCCGTTCGCATCTCTCGTTCCAATTCCAGATCGGCGTGTCAAAGGTCCGATTTTTTTTTTTTATCTGGCATTCGGCGGGAGTCGGACATGGCTAGTGCTTACAAAGCTATTCCGAAGAGCTCGTACGTGGAATTGCAATCTCATAACGATCACGGGACTCCCGTATCCGACTCCGAGTTCCTCCCCCTTAATATAGACAGCAACTTAGGTTCCAAGAATGTGAATGGTGTTTACGATTACGATGATGCCAATGTCGACGTAGACGATTACCCGCTTATCGGTGATGGCCCCAAACTGGGTCCGGTGTATCGGGTGCGGTGTTTAACCTCACCACGTCGATAATTGGCGCAGGGATTATGGCCCTACCGGCGGCCATGAAGGTTCTTGGATTGGTTCTAGGGTTTGTTTTGATCGTACTGATGGGTATACTGTCGGAAATTAGCGTGGAATTGTTGGTGAGGTTTTCGGTTTTCTGCAAGGCCTCTTCATATGGGGTAGTTGTTCAACGTGCATTGGGGAAACCAGCTCGGATTTTGTCAGAAATTTGTATCATAGTGAATAATGCCGGTGTTCTGGTGGTTTACTTAATTATCATGGGTGATGTTCTGTCTGGCTCGGTTCGTCACATAGGGGTTTTTGATCAGTGGCTGGGAAATGGGTTTTGGGATCACAGGAAGATGGTGATATTTATAATCCTGGTGTTGTTTCTTGCCCCTCTTTGTGTTTTGGATAAGATCGATTCATTGAGCATGACGTCCGCGGCTTCCGTGGGCACTGGCAGTGGTTTCGTTATTGTTTGTTTTATTGTTGCATTGATTAAGCTTGTTGAAGGGAAAATCGAGGCCCCGAGGATGAGCCCTGATTTTGGTTCCAAGAAGGCAATATTGGATTTGCTTGTGGTGATACCAATTATGTCTAATGCTTATGTTTGCCATTTCAATGTTCAACCTATATGTAACGAGCTTGAAAACCGGTCTCCGGACAAGATGTGTCGGGTAGGGAGGATCACCACAGTTATCTGTATCATGGTCTATGCTTCGACTGCTATATCGGGCTATTTGCTCTTTGGAAAAGACACTGAAGCAGATGTGCTGACCAATTTCGATAAGGATCTAGGTATCCGGTTCAGCTCGACTCTGAATTATATTGTTCGGGGTGGTTACATTCTCCATCTGGTACTGTTTTCCCGGTGGTCCATTTCTCGCTACGCCAAACGGTAGATGCATTGCTTTTTGAGAAATCACCTCCACTTTCTGAGAGTAGGAAGAGGTGTTTGGCATTAACTGCTGTACTCCTCTTGCTAATATACATAGGTTCAACAATGATTCCCAACATCTGGACCGCATTCAAGTTCACAGGGGCGACTACAGCTGTCTCATTAGGATTTATATTCCCGCCATTGATTGCATTAAGATTATGTAAAAAAGGTGTGGGTTTTAAGTCCAGTGGAGAAATCGCTATCGTGGGTCATGTTAGTACTTGCAGTAATAGTCAGCATCGTCGGAGTTATCGGGAATGTGTATGGCCTTGAGAGCAAATCAGAATGACCTTATCACTTTGGTTTTATGTTAGCTAGTCGATGACCTGGCATTGAAGTGCAAGTTCACGTGTGGACAGGTTCTCTGTGACTTGATTGTCTCTTTGCCGGTCCGATTTAGTGAATTGAATGGATTCAGACCGTAGATAGATTTTTTGAGAGAATAGTGCTTTTATTGGTTCACCCTTTTGGTCGTTCCATACTGAGGAATGTCAAATGAACTCATGAATGACCGGAATCGTGAGGGCTGTCCCAATGTCCTTCGTAATTGGATCTGCTACAATAATTTGTATTCTCGGAGCAGAATTTAGAGATTTATACGTTTCTGGAAGGATTTTCGGGGATGAGGTGTATATTATGCGAAATGGATTGCCACATGTTTTGGTGGAAACTCACATAATTTCGCAGAAATTTTATAATTCTGCTTGTATGATATGGGTGCATCTGCCGCAGTGATTAAGTGATGCTCCACTTTATGTTTCTTCTCTTTTGTTGGAAGCTTTTTGTTGGTTCTGTAAACATTTGTTCCTTAAGGGGTATGTTATCAATCTGCTTGCCAGCGATGGACATATTCATAATATCTTAACAGCTTGTCTGCTAATAAACTCTGGTCACTTATACAGTAGTTTCTGATTTTTAGTGCTTGAGGATCCTTCAGTCAGAATGTATTGCTTCTGACCAGAAAATATATTTTGTCTTCTAAGCAAGTGATTGGCAATTGATGTTTTCATTTTTGTAATAATGTAAGTGCAGAATACGTGACTGAGGGGGTGGGGTTCCTTCTCAAGTAGCAACCAATAAAGATAACCCCCCTAAATTTTATGCGAGGTCCTGTAAGATAAGCTCAAACATTTGAATGCATCAGAAAGATTGCTTCTCTAGCACTGGCTCTATTTTGCTGTTTTGGTGCATTCATCATCTCCCGGCAAAGGTGGTTTAATTACGTCTGCTGTCCAAGTTTCACCTATTATGTAGCTCTACAGGTCAATTTTCCAACAAGTGGCTTGATCAACATGGAGGCTTTCACTTTTTCCATTCTATGTAAGTTTGCTCCAAATACACTATAGTTAGAGGTCCATGATTTTAACTTTTTTCTGAGCAAAGTGATTTTCAATTTCAAGAAGGAATATTGAACTTGCGTCCCCTTCTTCTGGTTTTAAAGTCTGTGATTGCGAGAAACTACGGGGAAATGGACATAGTTCTATCTGTGTAAACTGCTAGCCTTTGGTTTCGTACTGTATGGAATATGAGATTGCTTGCTGGGAATGGACATACTTGTGTTTGTGATGCTTCCCTCATAGGATGTGGGATACTTATTAGCCAGCTGCTCTCTAAAAAAGATGGAACGGTAAAGGAATGTACGAATGGATTATCACTCAAGCTGCAGGTAATGATAGGACTATGACGCATAACTAGAGACAACCTTGCCGGTTCTTTTAGGAGTGTTAGGGATAATGATCTTCAGGTCTGTCTCATGAATCTCCAAACATTCACTTACTCAAATGTAACATATCTTGAGAGGCGGATGGCATTGCTGAAGACTAGAGTGATAACAAATGAGTAGACATCCTAAAACCTAAAGTACCGGTGCAACCCTAGGATCTCTTGTAACTCCGACGTTCCTCATGTGTCCCACAGTCAATTTGCTTACCAAACTGCTAGAACTGAAGGATACTAGAACTTGGCAGCTTGAGCGGGCACGCCCATTTTGATCGATTATACAAGGCATGGACGGACTGTTGATAGTTTAGCGTCCCCACCCTCATACATGATAAGTATTCCCCAAAACATGTGACTCTGAAGAGTCCCACCGCTGTTGATGCTTAATTTGTTTATCAGGAGAAGACAACTGATTTGTGCTGCTCCCATGGGCATGATGAAGGTCATCATCTGACTTTCAGACCTTGCATGCGCATGTATGTGAAAATTAGAGCAGAGACTTGACTTGTCAACAACAACTTTGCTTTACGCCTTTTGCGGAAACTAATTAACAAGTAGGCGACAAAACAACATACAAGTCACGACCGGGAAAAGCCCAATGTCAGCTGAAATAAGATTTTTTGAACCCGGATTTCTTTAATCAAGCCTCATACAAAGTAACCCCTATATTCCCACTTGATACGGTTCGGTTCGAGCACCTAATGAATGTGGTTGTAACTCCCCGTCTACCAAAAAGGAAAAGAGATGAAACTCCTGGATCCGCCGTTATTGGACTTGCTAGGTAAATCCGGAGTGAGCCTCGCAGACAGAGAACCCAAGGTAATCATAAGATTCACAAAAAGTGAGTGATGAATCGTCACAGTGGTCGTGTCCTGTCTTCCCTCTAGGAGGAAACACATCATGGAACGGCTAACTTCACATTGCTCAAGGAAAAGATGTCCCCGGCTGTGCAAAGTCCCATCATGCGCTTCAAGAACCTCATTAAAGATACCGAAAAAACATTACCTTAAATCAGATTTTGCTCGTACGACAAGCTAATGACCATGGTTAAGTAGTCAAAGATTCCGACGCCAGCCATCATCCCATGGACGATCCCGCCTTTTTCTTTTTAACGACCGAAACCCGAAAAAGGGGTTCAAAGTTTGGAAATTTCGAGTCCATCTTCGGTGCCACTTTTCCTCCAACTACGTGCACAAGAGAGACAGACCCACCTTCCCAATCCTCTCCTTCTCCGTGATTGAAGGCAACGCATTTTCAGGAGCAGCTTTTTGATAGCACTTGCTCTTGTATTTTTAGGTAGGGTCAATGGCCATGGATGGAGACCCCACACGGTTGTTCTCCTTTTTCTCCAATCACTCTCAAATTCCCAACTAACATCCAATTTACGAAGCTGCTCATGCCTTAAAAGGAGGTCACAAGTTAGTCCCCTAACCTCTACTTGATAACTCTCTTCTTCCCTCTCCTCTGCCATATATATGGCAGATTGTCCATAGCAATACTTGCTCTTTCTAATTAAGCCATGGATTGGTTTTCTTGGTTATCGAAAACAGGTCTCGATCATCTCTTGTGTATGAATACGGCTCGCCTTTGCGCACAACGAGCTCGAGGAAGACGACATAAGCCACTTCAACCACGAGTTCCTGCAGAGCGTTGGCATATCCATAGCCAAGCACCGGCTGGAGATACTCAAACTTGCTAGGAAGGAGAATTTTTGAAGCCGCATCCGTTTTCGAGCCTTGTCGGTGCGATCAACACGACCAAGAAGAATCTGGCCAGTTACATGAGGAAGTGGACGCATCGTGAGGAATCTGCTCTCACTTGTGTGCCAAGGCCTAGTTATGGCACCAGATGGAGGAGTGCAATGGTGAAGAGGAACAGGAAATTGATGATGGCCAAGCAAGGGAGGTTGCTGCTCACTAATGGGAGTCCTCTGGCATTATCAACGCCTCGTCTCAACAGCTTTTCGAGTCCGGTGGTCTATGCTCTTAGTAAAGAAGAAAAATTGGTTGATGATCAGTATGATGGGTACTGGTCTGCTGATGGGGTTCAAGAGATCAAATGGGACACAATGTTCCAAAATCTTAAACCCACATGAAGATTAAAATCTTCATCCCAGAGTCACCAAGTTCCCCAGTCTCTGGAGTCCGACTTCGGAGCTCTTCGATGGTGTGAAATCGGTTTTTGGTTCCTCGACCAAACATTGTCTGTTTCAGTAGGAGTTCTTAGCTATGTTCTTCTAGTCCGGTGTATCATGCTAGATAGTCTTTAGCGCTGGTTGTAGTCTCATCTGCAGGGAAGTTTAACGTCACCACATGCGAGGTTGATTTGTGTTAGGGATGACTGAGTTTATTCTGAAAGGAGCTCATTTTTTGTTTTAGTAACGGTAACAACTAAATGTTGTTCATGTTAATCATCTGGCGAAGTTAATACGCTTCAATGTCACTGGTCGTGGCATGTTGTCTTCGGAAACTTTCTGCTTTGAACAGTTGAAAACTCCGTTGCTAGTACTCTCATATATAGTGCATGATGGACATGATTATAAGGTGCATTCGGATTCAAGCATCGAAGATCACAACCATAGAACGCCTGAACATAAAAGAACATGATAGCATAAAGCATACCTGAATCGCAATGGCCGTACAAGCCAAACATTAAAATCACACTTCTTAGGCCATAAAATCATCTCTCTGCATGATCAGAGCCTGAAGGGCGAGCTGAGGAAGCTGAGACTCCACTTGCTCACCCATTCCTCAGCACGCCCCATTTACCGTGAGAGTCCGGGGATATGAACACCGCCATCTGATAGTCCCAATGCAAACTGATTTGGCTCTTCTGGATAGCAGCAATCACCAGCGGATGCAAGTTTGAGTTGCTGCATAGGACACACCGAATAATTGAACTAACAAGGTGCTCAGTGTTAAGTTAATTGAAGGGTCACTTGCAGCGAGCCAAGAGAATGTTAAGCAGATTGTTCTGTACAGAACATGTCATTTTATATTGTTTAATTTTTCACAACCATAGTGCGGAGCATTAAAAATTTAACATATCTGAAAATTGTGAAACCAGATTAGAAAGACATGCTTTAAGCACGTTGCCATCATGTGTCTGGGCCACACCTGACGGTAGTAGGAAGATAAGCGACAGATTAACGCGACACTGCATCTGGAGGTTTGCAGCGTTGAAAATACAAATAGTGTCAAAAAAACTTGCGTAGACAACCTGGCTATAGCAAGAGAAAGTCGCATGAGATATTGAGGCAGAAGATTCATGTGGACCCACTGTAGCATAGAAGAATCATCAGAAAAGCTAAAGATCAACACAGATTTTGAAAAGGTTTGCTCGCAGAAAGAGGCACCTGTTTCCCGTATTCTAGTTTTGTTGCTTCATATACAGCAAGCTGAGTACCATGAACAGCGAGGAGTGCACTTGGTCCTGATGAAATTGCGCTGGTGTGTTCTTTTGCTTTCCCAGAAACTTGTTGAAGTTTGTTTGGAAAAAACAAACAAATGCCTGTCCCACATGGAAAAGATGGGAGAGTGCAATCAGTTTATAAATTAAAATATTATAATAGTATTCTGAAAAAAGAGAAATCAAGTGGGCTAGTCCTCACCATACCGCGTGCGGGTGCGATTATTAGGCGCACTTAGCACTTTGCACGCTTGCGCGGTTCAGAACATTATTTTAATTTTATTTTTCAAAATCATAATAATAATCAACTACTAAACTCGAACAGTGTACTGTTCACATAGAGTTGAGAATTTATTATTATTGTTATTTATTTATTTAGAATTTTAATTTCAAATAATGAAGAGTTGCAATTTTCAGACGATACAGTTTTTCAGAAAATGAAAGGTTGCGTCCGTCAATTAGCAATGAACATGAATAGGTATGTACGAATGTGCAGTTATTCAGACACGAGAGGTATATCCGAATTACTGTTATTGGACACGAAGAGAAATATGAGAATTAACCACTTTTCGGACGCGAAAGGGTGTGTTCTATTCTCAATATATGATTACTATTATGTTCGTTTAAACACACCTTTTTCAAAAATTTTCAGAGTTTCGGTTTTCTTCCTAAATAGATACAGCCTTCGTTTCCGATTGTTTCCTAGAGAGTTCTTGGAGAATTATTAGAATTGCTATCTAATAATCTCGCTTGAGACTCTGTTGTATCCTGGAGGATCTTTGCCAGTAACCATTAGCAACGTTGTGCAAATAATTCCTTAAAGAGAGTGCTATCACGCTCAGAGTCTGATTCCTTTGTTCATCCCATTATACCATACCCAACAGAACTCCATGCACATATCTGGAATTAGTAGGACATTGTATAAGGGTGCACTTTTCTCTGATAATTACCCATGATACTGTGGTCAAAACTGGATAAATCTCCTTTTACTGGTATGCGTAATCACTAATCTTATCTTAGCGAACTGCAGCAGTTCACAACGAAGTCAACCGTTCAAAAATAAACGGTAATGGTTTTGAATCGCATACACTACTGCCGGATATTAGTACTGATCATCAATGTAGACACAGGAGAGCATATGACTACAGTCAAATATGCAAAAGCATATCACTGTAAATTTCGGTAAGGGGGCCTTCCTCGTCATCAGTATGCATACACAGACCACGCGCTGCAGAGTCCTTCTATCCTCAGAAACGCACGTTTAGGTGCAAAGTCCTGATGACTGCATGTCTTTACTAACCTGAGCATCCGCACCAGATGAAACTAACACTTTCAGGGTATTAGAGAACGCGAGGCCAGTTATTCTTTCAGAATGGTCCCTTGAGCTTGATCTTAACCTGCAACAAATTTGTGCAGAGCATGAAAGGACAGCGACATCCTCATCAAAAACGCATAACACATTCCTAATGGAGTATACCTCATCCACACGGAAATTATATATCTGGACAGCAGAACTCATCCATGCCTGTGGCAAGGATTGTTCTCCTGAGGGTGGAAAGCAAGAAAAGTCGCTGCAGGTGGCGGTGGCATGAATGTTTTGCCATCGTCTGCATTTGACAAGAAGAAAGGGATGATGGAATGCAACCCAACCGATCACCTGTTAATGTTAATGAAAGTTGACCATGAGAATGCAAGTATGTTGTTTGATTTCATATGTTACCTAGGATGTCATCATATTGAACAGGGAAATTTTTCCTCCTGATGCCAACATGACATAAGAGTCATTCTTGGACAGAGCAAAGCAGGGAACGGCCTCCTCCAGATTCATTTTATTTGCATCATTGGTCATTACAAGGCCACTTGATGGTTGCCATTGTTGAGGTGCCACACTGGCGTTAGGCTACAAGGAAGAAGATTTTAGTAAGGAATAGCATTATGGGAGAAAGGCTCGTCTCTTTAAAGGTGAAATATTTTCAACATCAACATCAACATCAACATCACCTTTATTCCAACTAGTTGGGATCGGCGGTCGATGAAACCAATGCGAAAAGCATAAAATATACTAAAATAAAAGCAAAGACAGGTGAAATATTTTATTGTTGAAAATTCTTCCCAATAAATATGGAACCAAATACTATAATTGTTTATGCTAAGAGATCACCACATTACCTTACCAGTTGAATTGCGGTCATTGCGCTGCCATTGCCAGAGAAGATGAACCGCATTTGATGCTGAGGCCAAAATAGCACCCCTGAGTTTGTATATATCAAGTGTGATATCTGTATTGATACAAGTGCATGAGGATCAGTACCCAATGTCAATATAGTTGGAAAACCACAATTGGCAAAAATGTAGTCTTCATTCTACAGGAAAGGGTTGGCATATTACATGGAAACAAGTTATGAAAGGCTTCAACCCGCCAAAAAAAAAGGTTATAAAAGGCGACTAGATGCTCATTTGTCAAGATAGAAGAGCAACTCTCACTATAGTAGTAACTCCTCTAAGTTTAGTAATACATGAAAAGGCGCTGACTTCACAGTTACGACATTCACACCAGTAGCCTTTACACAAAATTAGACAGAAAAAAGCTTCAAGTCAACATCATGGATATTTCCCCGTATCAGTATGGAAAATGAGTTATCAACTGTGGGCAAGTACATAAATTATACAATGGAACACTTCAGCAACGTTTACCATGTGCGGGGAAGCTGATAAATTGAAAAGTCAAGAAGTGCAAAAGATCATCAAACAGATAGAGAATACGCATAATAATTTGCTCAGAAACCAGTGAAAAAGGGCCATACCTTCTTTGCTCTTTGGTTTTCAGGCAGCCTCAAGGATCGACACTGAGATGATTCACTTATTTCAGTGAGCTTCCAAAGTTTAAATTTTTCCATTGCTTTCTTCGGCTATTCTGGGTTTCACATCCCCATTCTAACAACATTAAACAAATGTGTTCATCATAGTTGAAGAGGAAAGAAACTAGCAACATACACCAAATTGCACCAGAGAAAAAGCAAGCAGAGTCTATTTTAGTTATTTTTTTGCGCTATAGGAAGCATAATGGTGACCAAACATTCCGGAAGTCAATGCAGGAGAGCACCTCTATCAAGTCCAGCACTGGTTGGAGCAGCATCAGCAGTGCTGTAATGGGGAATACTTTTGGCTGCAGGGAAATACTGCACAGCTCGGGATTCAATTTATAACAAAGCAATGCCTTGGAAGATATCAATGAAAAACCAATACCTTCACCAAAGTCCCGATCCTCTTGATACATCATATGAAAAAATTTTCAAAAGTGCGCAACTACCTCAGGACATCAGAATTTGCCAATATTTTGATTCCATTTTCATTGACAGAAACAGCCAAGAGAGATCCATCATTGTTGAAGGGGATTCCTGGACTTGCCTAGATACACGTAGGCTACAGAATTAGCAAATTCAATCAACATTAACAAGAAGAAATTAATATCGAATTGATCCTTGATGCTGACTGCCAGGCCTCCAACAGCATCAATAGTTGTTAAAAGATTAACATTGCCCATATCCCAAACTAATATTGGTTTCTAGTTTTGTCAAACTGGATAACACCAAAAGATCGTTTCCGGAATCCTCTGATATGTCCTCTTCATTGCCCCTTCACTTTCATTCCACTCGACAGTAAATGAGTCTCCATCTTTACTTGTCCTACATGAAAAGAGCCTAAGACCAGAACCACATAGCAACCACACTGTTGGGAAAAAGAAAAGAAAGGAAAACTGAAGCACTAGAGCGTAAAAGCGAAATGGCAAAGTGTTAACCTTGTACCATCAGCCCTATAAGCCATTGTCGTGCACCATCTCCCAGGGGCATCATAATCAACTCTAGACCCCATATCGTCATACCACCATGCTTTTATCTTTCCATCCAGTGCAGTCGAAAAGATAAATTTATATCATAAATGTAACATAACATGAGGAAGATGGAAAAGCAGAATCTGATACATGACAAACTGAATAATTGCGCAGCACTAGAAATATGGATGTAATTCAGGAAGCAAATAACCTGAATGTTCTCCTTAGAGTGAGGGCGCACAGAATAAACAGAACTTCGTGGCCTTCAAACGTGTGCGGTTTTGCACCAGTAACTGCATCCCACACCTGCATTTTCAATTCAAGAATTAAGAAATAAATTAAAAGAACGAGAAGCCTCCCCTACTTTGGAAACTTCATCATGTGAGATATGCAAAATAACTCAACTAATTCGATTGTTTTGTCATCACCGCAGGTTATGAAACAGAGTTGCTCATTTGCGTTGGGCAGATGCAAGATCATTCGCTCCACCAACATGAGCATCAGTCTGCACAGAACAATGATTCTCATTTCTGAGGTTAGAAAAAATAGAGAAAGTACAGCAAAAACTCGCAAAGTCGGTACTAGCAAGTGTAGATAGATTAAGGACTCAATGTACCTCTAGATGCTGCCGCGCGTCATTATCTCCATGGAAAGAAAATAATCGCACAATGCGCAAAGAGTACGCGACTCCTGTTGAGGAAAGAGAAAGCACATGAGAAGATACTCCATTTGCCCCTAAAAATACTCTCCTGTCTTCTTCTATTGGTCTTCAGTTCAATTTTTAACTAGAGCTGCCTACACTCACTAATTCAATTTTCACTTGTCAAATTATTCGAGTGTTAATAAAGTACTTACGTCAACATCAGTTCAAAGCAAACTTGCCTGCAGAGTCGCCGTACACGAGCTAAGATCCCAAACTTTGAAGTTCCTTGAAACAAGTCGCACTCTAGAGACAACATTCCAAAGGCTTTTATCACCCACGTTGGTGCCAACTGATATATTAGATCGAGAGAATGCAATGAGCAGTCAGTTGCCTGCCGTTGAAGGCAAAGCTCGAGGGTGCCAAATAAGAGGTAAGCAAGATAGAGTAGGAGTTCAAACTCTTTGGATGAAAGAGTGAAGCATACCTAGAAGCAAAGTCTGCGGCAGAGGATGAAAATCCATGCTCGTTGGAGATGAACGCCGATTTAAAGTCCGTCCTACCGCCTTTTGCAAGTCTCGCTCTGGCGACATT
>JAGVVM010005163.1:0-14574 GCA_019149425.1 Psidium friedrichsthalianum
TTGTGCTCGAGTAATCATTGGTTGCTTAATTTTCGCTTGTGCTCGAGTAACCATTGGTTGGTTTATTAGTGTCTCCCATTGGCTTCTTTTGTTGGTGCAGTCGATGCTTGACCAAGTCCTCCTTGAGATATCAAGACCTTTGAACTTTCTCCAGCCTGCAATTATATAACATTCAGTTGCCATATCACAATTAATCAAATGACATATCTTAAATACATAACACTCACTGTCACAGATCTTGGCATTGTGGCAGCAGGTTGTGTAGTCACACTTGCAGGATCATTTAATCGAGATGGAACTAAAGTTGGGGCAGCAGGTAATTTTGGAGCTGACTTTTTTGCTTGTGCTCGAGTAAACATTGGTGCTTCCCCTTGCCTTTTTGTCGGTGCAGTCGATTCTTTACTTGGTCCTCCTTGAGATATGAAGACTTCTGAACTTTTCTCAGGCTGCAATCATATATAACCTTCACTTATCATATCAATAATCAAATGACATATCTTAAATGCATAACACTCACTATTGTAGATGTTGACACTGTGGCAGCAAGTTGTGTAGTCACATTTGCAAGATCATTTGACTGAGATGGAACTAAAGTTGGGGCAGCTGATGGTTTTGGAGCTGCTCTTCGTACCCTCTGTTTTGGAGGTACCATTGGTTGCTTCTTTTTCGCTTGTCCTCTACTAACCATTGGTTGGTTTATCAGTGCATCTCCTTGGCTTCTTTTTGTTGTGCAGTCGATTCTTGACTTGGTCCTCCTTGAGATATGAAACCTCTGAACTTCTCTCAGGCTGCAATCATTTACAACCTTCACTTACCATATCAATCAATCAAATGACATATCTTAAATGCATAACACTTAAAAAAACTAACATGCAAAACCGCCATGTTTGTATTCGTGTCTACGAACAACCCATAGCCAGTTTCCCTCATCCTTTTTCCAATTGTACCATGTGTACTTTGTCGTGCACAACTTTCAGAAACGTCTTCAGTTGATCTTCTTCTAACCTGCAAAAAGACATAAAGTAATGAATTTAATGCGCGAAGGATTTACATACAAAAGCAAAGACAATAATAAACACCTTACCTGATATTTCCTCCTCTGTTGTACACTACTGGATTGAGTTGGGTCTAGAGGTGGTCCTGCATGATTGCTTGTGTTGCCTGCGATGCCCCTGCATGATTGGTCCCCGATTGTTGTTGTTGCTGCTGCTTCTTAGTTGGACAACCAGCCTTGTTGTGCCCTTCCTTATGACAGTTTGAGCATCGAATTATTCCACCAGCCCTGCTCATTCTGTTACCACTACTCTCAATTTCCTCCAATCTTCTTTTCTTTTTAGGCCTCCCAATTTGCTTCCTCAGTGGTAGAGGTTTTGGTGGTTGATGGTTTGTTTCCTCCCAAAATTTGCTACTCCTCAGTGGCTGCATCATGAATTGGTATGAAGCAAGAAACTGGCCTTTTTTATAACAGTCGTCTATATAATCCTCTGCATTGAGGTTCTTCTGCTGGATGGCACAGATGGCATGTGGACATGGTATTCCAGTCAATTGCCACGATCGACAAGAACATTTTCTCCTCTCCAAGTGGACAACATACTTATCAGCATTATTCATAATCTCGAATCCGTCGTCCCCATTCCAAATCGGATGGCAAAACCTACTACCTCTCACACTCTCCTCCAATTTCTTCACAATTCTGGGGCCACATTGTTTAGGCCATTTTGCACATTCATCTCTCTGTCTGTGCAGCCTAGTCATAACCATGACTCTGATGTCTTCAAGCATACTGATGATTGATTTGCACCTCGCTCCTATAATCGTGCCATTGAATGCCTCACAAAGATTGTTATCAACGATATCACACTTAAATTCTTCACTGAAGAAGGCCCTACACCAATGTTTTGCTTCAGTGCGGAACAAGTCTTCAAAGGCTTCAGCAGACAAGTCATATAAAGCTTGTTTGTGAACTCTAAAATCTCCCATATTGGTGCTCTTTGCAATCAACCAAAATTGCTTCTGTAGTTGATCACCTCTGTGCTTTTTTCGCCCAATTTGCATATATATGCCGAGCACACATTCTGTGCTCAGCATATTTCATCAATTCAGCCATAGCTGGGACAAGTCCCTACAAAACAAAACCAACAAATATTATTAAGGTAAAAAAATAAGTGTCATTACAAAGACAATAGTTCAACGATAGTGTCTTACCTTTTGTTGATCGCTCATAAAGGCCCAGCCATTTCCATCAGTTATGCCAAGGTCAGCCATTAGATTTTTCAGAAACCAGGACCAAGTGTCCTTATTCTCTGACTTCACAACAGCCCAGGCTATTGGAAACATTTGGTTGTTTCCATCTCTTCCAATTGCGGCCAATAACTCTCCTTTGCATAACCCCTTCAAGAAACAACCATCTAACCCTATCACTTTCCTACAGCCAGCTAGGAATCCCTTTCTGCATGCCTCGAAACAGATATACATTCTATGAAATGTGTGTCATGATCATCCAATGACGTCTCCTCAATCTCTACATGAATTCTACTAGGCGGATTTTGAAGCCTGCACTCCCTAGCATAGTCCCAGATCTGTGCATATTCTTTCTTGTACATACCCATCAATTCACTCATCACCTTATACTTAGCCCTTTTGCACTGACTTCTAGACACATTCATGCCTACTTCCTCTTTGACCAGTTGTTTCAATCGAGTAGTGTTCATTTCTGGCATGGCCTTAATGGTGTTGAAGAAGTGCTTGGCTAACCACACACTGGTCACTCTTTTATTATGAAAATCAATACCACAGGTGTGCTCCTCCTGGAGTGACCGTATATGGAATGAGGCAGTTTTTCTACTCAATGCAGCATATAACATCCATGGACAACTATCTTGTGCACACTTCACTCTAATATAACTCTTCGTATTTCTAGTGAACTTAAGATTCCTCTGCTGAGTGATTGAGTACTTTATGATAGCCTCTCTCAATTGTTTTGCATTATCAAATCTCATAGATAAGCAAAATGTAGGACTTGAACTAGCTGAATCATAAGAAGGGTACTTACTTGATCTTTTTCTTCTACGTTGAAGTGTAACATCTTCATTGTCATTATTGTCTGAGCTACCGCCAGCATCCTCGCCACTTTCCTCATTTTCTATATCATCACCATCATTCAACGGAGCTCCATCTTCCTGGTTCATAGAAGTGCCTTCATCCACTATCCCAAGTTGTGCTTCCTTCCTTTGCCGATATGCTCTCACTTCTTCTCTTGCTTGTGCAATCTCGTCATTATCAACATCACTTGGGCAATGTGTATGCAGTATTGCTTCCTCATCTTCATCACTAGACAATGCAACTTGCCAAGAGCCCAAGTTTATTCTACTCGATTCTTCAGGCAATGTGTCTTCACCATCAGATATGCCACCAGTTCTCTCTAGTGCCTCACACAGCTCTAACACACGAGCTGTATGGAAAGCCTGAGTGTCTTCCGCTCTAACATTTTCTTCTAATACAGATCCATGACCACTTGGGATTTCAACACTAGCTTCCAAGATTGTTCCCTCATCTCCATCGCCAGTATATTCAACATATACAGACACCTCTTGACCATGAAGAAAATAGTAAACAACATCCCTAACACCACTATCATCATGCATGTATCTCAATCCATCCTTAAGACTCTTACCAGGTACTAGATAATACAATTTACCTATTTTGCATCGCAGCTGGTGTACTATATCCTTCGCAAACTCTTTATATGACAACTTACTCACACTGATAAGGACAACAGCGATATTTCCACCAATATATTCAGTCTCTTTGTCCCCATTCAGAAACTTACCACCATATAAAACTTTGACGGGCGCAGAAGTATCACCCATGTTAACACTGCACAAAAAGAGAATAATTATTTCTATAACAAGATCACATTGCAATGACAATTGTTAACACTACACCAAAGATAAATTGTGCATATGGCTAAGTGACAGGCACAGAAAACATCCAGCCAGCTAAATTTACTTGCACTAAAAATAACAAGCCTATAGACATATAAAAGAGAAAACAGGAATTGTAGGAATTCTAAAGATTTTTTTCGTTCTTTTGCCATTTACTTTGATGACATGTTGAGTCAATCAATTTCAATGTCGTTACATGTAGCAAGCAAAGCAGACTGATAGCAACAGAATCATACAACTGTTTTGAGAAGTTGAACAGCTAATAGGAAAGTGGTACTTACTCCTTACTTTTTAACAACTTCAATCTATGTACCTCTATCCCACTTTCCTTACTTCTTAACTAATCTCCTTTTATCAGTTAAGGTATGATCTCTTCTCCACTTCAAATTCTAGTATAACAAAAGTGCAATCTTGCACCTGTTTTCCAAGAACTTATATCTTTGTGGCCTCAAAATCTCGTCCAAGTCAAAAGCAATTCACAACAATGCAAAGGCACAGGGACCACAACAAATTTTTTTTTTCTATCACAGGGACCACAACAACGCAAATTAGCATGACAACTTCAGCACTCGGTCCCCACAACCCCACCATATTCAGTAAACAATAATTTTGTTGTCAGCCAGTGGACACAAAACGACATAAGAAGGGTACAACTCAAGTAAAATAAAACTCACATTTCTACTGAGATGGACAAACCACTGCCACGAGACCCTCTTTTTCCAACACAGGGACCACAAACCCTTCTTTTTCCCTCTACAAGACCCAGTTTTTCTTTCGCTTCCACGCTGTCAATAACACCAAAATGAATAAGCATGTCTGTCGTTTATTAATCAGTTCACACAAATGGAAAAATCGCTTACCTTTGCTTGTGTCGGCCACGGTTTGTCACGCGATAAACACTTCCCTACCTTCAGAGACTTGGACACGAATCAGAGGAATAGAGTGCGTGCCTTCAATGGATTTGCTTGACACACTCAGGGTTGAGGAAGATCCAACCCTAATTTGCAATTGACGAGTGTGATTTCTGTGGACAGAGATGGATTTGAGAGAGAGAGAGAGAGAGAGGCATGAGAGAGCTTCGAGCCCTAATTTGGCTTCGTTTTCTCTGTCAACACGATCGAAAGAACCTTTTCTTTACACGTATGATTCGGCATCGTTTTGTCCTTAAGAAGAGCACACGGTGGACTTTTCCTTTTTTTTAATTTCCACGTCAGAGTAAACTATTAAGTAAAAAATCCACGTATGACGTTTTGCCGGAAGTGGCACTCAAGTGGACGATTTTGCTCCGATTTGGCACTCAAGTGAGCGAAAAAAAAGTTATGGCACTCAAGTGAACGCCGTACAAAAGTTATGGCACTTGTACTGTACTTACCCCGTTTTTTAAGTTTCAAATCAATTTTTGCCATCCCACATGATCCTCGCTATGGTAACTCTCGCGAACTTTGGTCACTATACGTGTTTTTTGACGCCTAGCTCACTATATGTGGCAACATTGTTTCCATATGAATATAAAGTAACACAAAACAAAGGGTTCAACTAGCCTGATGGCAGGTCATTTGTGAGGATAGCAATGGTTAAATAGGGAGATTGGTTCCAGTGGTTTCATTTTCTTTTAATTCCCATTTTCTCCTCTTAATTTGGGATTAGATTGGAGAATTTGGAAAGGAAAATTTTAGCTACCAATACCGAAATCACAATTGGAAAAATCCGAGTAAGAGGAACATTTTGAAAATGAAGAATGGAAAAGCAATTTAAATACCAAAATACAAGATAATCACACGTAAAAATATATTATCTCTAACATTTGCAACCGGTATTCCCCAAATCTTTTTTTTTTTTTGGAAGAATGATATTGACTCCTTTAAAGTTTTCAATTAAAATTTGCTGGGGAAATTATTAAAAAAGTCATATACCTATTGCATTCCTAAACCTTTTAAGTTTACCAATTCAGTCATAAACATTTTTACTTTTTGCTAATTAAGTCCTATTGATTGAACATACGTGGACGCCGATAGTCCACGTGGCACGCCTGGTTTGACTTAGTAAAGTTTAAATAATATTATACTTGTTGAATTTTTTCAAATTTTTTATTTTTTTACTTTGGTTTTCTTCTTCATTGGCCTATTAGGGTCGCAACGCTTGCTGACCACAGACGGGGGTTGCTACCATCACTTAGCCTTGTTGGCCGTAGGCAAGTTAGCCTTGCTGAGATCTACGGAGGGCCACAACCCTGCCTGTAATCGGGCTAGCCTTATGGCACTTGCCAGTGGTTTGTGAGGGTGTTTCGGCCCTCGCTCTTAGCCGTCGAGGGCTAGGTGACCCTCATTGATTGCTAAAGAAGAAATCAGAGGAAAAAAAAATAAAAATAGAAAATAAAAAAATATGTTAAATATTATTTAAAATTGTTCATGTTAGTGCCAACTTTGCCGTGTAGGATAGCAGGTATCCGTTATCAACAATTCTAGCTAATAAGACTCAATTGGAAAAAGTAAAATATTTAGGACTCATTTGACAAATTTAAAAGTTTAGGGCTGAATTGGCAAAAGTGCAATTGGTTTAGAACTTTTTTTTGACAGTTTTCCCAAAAATTTCAAGTCTACTTCAATCTTTTCTTTGATGGAAAAATATCAGCTTACTGGGATTTTTCTATTTGTTTATTCCGTACTGTTAGCTAATCATTTTCTATTTTAAATTCTCTAATCTAATGTTAAATTAAGCTAGGAAAATAGGAAGACATGAAAAGTAAAAAGAAATTGAAACCGGTAGAACCAGCCTCCACCGCTTTCTCAATAAAAATTTGTGGCTGATGTTCAACCCTTCGTTTTGCCAAATAACGGTACCGTCAGCTAATCATTTTCCTAAAACAAATTCAAGTCACTTGAACTAATTAAGATCGCGATGTCAATCAATCAAAAGAGGGAAGAATTAGTTTCTTTTGTTTCATTAAAAATGATTTATTGGATATCATTTTTCTAAAAAGATTAGCTTGTATCTCTTGAAATAATTAGTCAATAATTTTTTTACTATGAATATTAATCTAAAAGAAAAAATTTCTCAAATATTCATTTTTATAAAAATTGAAAATTATTTATTTTTTGGGAATAAATGTGCCTACTACTTAACCCAACTTTTTGAGAAAATTTCAAATAATGATTTGAAATACCTTCATTTTCAAATAACATCTTAAATAAAGGCATTTGATTGGCTAGTGAGGCACATGACTATTTTTGACTATCGGATAAGGGGTAGTTTTAGTTTAAAAAAAATACAAGGTTTATACATCCTCAAGTGAGGGCAGCCCTCGCTTGATTTGGTTACCTCTGTCGACTATCAATGAAGGGAAGCTCTTCCCTTCATTGATAGTCGACAGAGGTAACCAAAATCAAGCGAGGGCTGCCCTCACTTGAGGATGTATAAACCTTGTATTTTTTTTAAACTAAACTACCCCTTATCCGATAGTCAAAATAGTCATGTGCCTCACTAGCCAATCAAATGCCTTTATTTAAGATGTTATTTGAAATGAAGTATTTCAAATCATTATTTGAAATTTTCTCAAAAAGTTGGGTTAAGTAGTAGGCACATTTATTTCCAAAAAATAAATAATTTTCAATTTTTATAAAATGAATATTTGAGAAATTTTTTCTTTAGATTAATATTCATAGTAAAAAAAATTATTGACTAATTATTTCAAGAGATACAAGCTAATCTTTTTAGAAAAATGATATCCAAATAAATCATTTTTAATGAAACAAAGGAAACTAATTCTTCCCTCTTTTGATTGATTGACATCGCGATCTTAATTAGTTCAAGTGACTTGAATTTGTTTTAGGAAAATGATTAGCTGACGGTACCGTTATTTGGCAAAACGAAGGGTTGAACATCAGCCACAAATTTTTATTGAGAAAGCGGTGGAGGCTGGTTCTACCGTTTCAATTTCTTTTTACTTCTCATGTCTTCCTATTTTCCTAGCTTAATTTAACATTAGATTAGAGAATTTAAAATAGAAAATGATTAGCTAACAGTACGGAATAAACAAATAGAAAAATCCCAGTAAGCTGATATTTTTCCATCAAAGAAAAGATTGAAGTAGACTTGAAATTTTTGGGAAACTGTCAAAAAAAAGTTCTAAACCAATTGCACTTTTGCCAATTCAGCCCTAAACTTTTTAATTTGTCAATTGAGTCCTAAATATTTTACTTTTTTCCAATTGAGTCTTATTAGCTAGAATTGTTGATAACGGATACCTGCTATCCTACACGGCAAAGTTGGCACTAACATGAACAATTTTAAATAATATTTAACATATTTTTTTATTTTCTATTTTTTATTTTTTTTCCTCTGATTTCTTCTTTAGCAATCAATGAGGGTCCCTAGCCCTCGACGGCTAAGAGCGAGGGCCGAACACCCTCACAAACCACTGGCAAGTGCCATAAGGCTAGCCGATTACAGGCAGGGTTGTGGCCCTCCGTAGATCTCAGCAGGCTAACTTGCCTACGGCCAACAAGGCTAAGTGATGGTAGCACCCCCGTCTGTGGTCAGCAAGCGTTGCGACCCTAATAGGCCAATGAAGAAGAACCAAAGTAAAAAAAAAAAAATTTGAAAAAATTCAACAAGTATAATATTATTTAAACTTTACTAAGTCAACACCAGGCGTGCCACGTGGACTATCGGCGTCCACGTATGTTCAATCAATAGGACTTAATTAGCAAAAAGTAAAAATGTTTATGACTGAATTGGTAAACTTAAAAGGTTTAGGAATGCAATAGGTATATGACTTTTTTAATAATTTCCCCAGCAAATTTTAATTGAAACTTTAAAGGAGTCAATATCATTCTCTACCAAAAAAAAAAAGATTTGGGGAATACCGGTTGCAAATGTTAGAGATAATATATTTTTACGTGTGATTATCTTGTATTTTGGTATTTAAATTGCTTTTCCATTCTTCATTTTCAAAATGTTCCTCTTACTCGGATTTTCCAATTGTGATTTCGGTATTGGTAGCTAAAATTTTCCTTTCCAAATTCTCCAATCTAATCCCAAATTAGAGGAGAAAATGGGAATTAAAAGAAAATGAAACCACTGGAACCAATCTCCCTATTTAACCATTGCTATCCTCACAAATGACCCTGCCATCAGGCTAGTTGAACCCTTTGTTTTGTGTTACTTTATATTCATATGGAAACAATGTTGCCACATATAGTGAGCTAGGCGTCAAAAAAACACGTATAGTGACCAAAGTTCGCGAGAGTTACCATAGCGAGGATCATGTGGGATGCAAAAATTGATTTGAAACTAAAAAAACGGGGTAAGTACAGTACAAGTGCCATAACTTTTGTACGGCGTTCACTTGAGTGCCATAACTTTTTTTTCGCTCACTTGAGTGCCAAATCGGAGCAAAATCGTCCACTTGAGTGCCACTTCCGGCAAAACGTCATACGTGGATTTTTTACTTAATAGTTTACTCTGACGTGGAAATTAAAAAAAGGAAAAGTCCACCGTGTGCTCTTCTTAAGGACAAAACGATGCCGAATCATACGTGTAAAGAAAAAGGTTTCTTCGATCGTGTTGACAGAGAAAACGAAGCCAAATTAGGGCTCGAAGCTCTCTCATGCCTCTCTCTCTCTCTCTCTCAAATCCATCTCTGTCCCACGAAATCACACTCGTCAATTGCAAATTAGGGGTTGGATCTTCCTCAACCCTGAGTGTGTCAAGCAAATCCATTGAAGGCACGCACTCTATTCCTCTGATTCGTGTCCAAGTCTCTGAAGGTAGGAAGTGTTTATCGCGTGACAAACCGTGGCCGACACAAGCAAAGGTAAGCGATTTGTCCATTTGTGTGAACTGATTAATAACGACAGACATGCTTATTCATTTTGGTGTTATTGACAGTGTGGAAGCGAAAGAAAAACTGGGTCTTGTAGAGGGAAAAAGAAGGGTTTGTGGTCCCTGTGTTGGAAAAAGAGGGTCTCGTGGCAGTGGTTTGTGTCCATCTCAGTAGAAATGTGAGTTTTATTTTACTTGAGTTGTACCCTTCTTATGTCGTTTTGTGTCCACTGGCTGACAACAAAATTATTGTTTACTGAATATGGTGGGGTTGTGGGGACCGAGTGCTGAAGTTGTCATGCTAATTTGCGTTGTTGTGGTCCCTGTGATAGAAAAAAAAAATCATTTGTTGTGGTCCCTGTGCCTTTGCATTGTTGTGAATTGCTTTTGACTTGGACGAGACTTTGTAGGCCACAAAGATATAAGTTCTTGGAAAACAGGTGCAAGATTGCAATTTTGTTATACTAGAATTAAGGGAAGGGCAGAAGAGATCATACCCTTAACTAAAGAATAAGGAGATTAGTTAAGAAGTTAAGGAAAGTGGGATAGAGGTACATAGATTGAGGTTGTTAAAAAGTAAGGAGTAAGTACCACTTTCCTATTAGCTGTTCAACTTCTCAAAACAGTTGTATGATTCTGTTGCTATCAGTCTGCTTTGCTTGCTACATGTAACGACATTTGAAATTGATTGACTCAACATGTCATCAAAGTAAATGGCAAAAGAACGAAAAAAATCTTTAGAATTCCTACAATTCCTGTTTTCTCTTTTATATGTCTATAGGCTTGTTATTTTTAGTGCAAGTAAATTTAGCTGGCTGGATGTTTTCTGTGCCTGTCACTTAGCCATATGCACAATTTATCTTTGGTGTAGTGTTAACAATTGTCATTGCAATGTGATCCTTGTTATAGAAATAATTGTTCTCTTTTTGGTGCAGTGTTAACATGGGTGATACTTCTGCGCCCGTCAAAGTTTTATATGGTGGTAAGTTTCTGAATGGGGACAAAGAGACTGAATATATTGGTGGAAATATCGCTGTTGTCCTTATCAGTGTGAGTAAGTTGTCATATAAAGAGTTTGCGAAGGATATAGTACACCAGCTGCGATGCAAAATAGGTAAATTGTATTATCTAGTACCTGGTAAGAGTCTTAAGGATGGATTGAGATACATGCATGATGATAGTGGTGTTAGGGATGTTGTTTACTATTTTCTTCATGGTCAAGAGGTGTCTGTATATGTTGAATATACTGGCGATGGAGATGAGGGAACAATCTTGGAAGCTAGTGTTGAAATCCCAAGTGGTCATGGATCTGTATTAGAAGAAAATGTTAGAGCGGAAGACACTCAGGCTTTCCATACAGCTCGTGTGTTAGAGCTGTGTGAGGCACTAGAGAGAACTGGTGGCATATCTGATGGTGAAGACACATTGCCTGAAGAATCGAGTAGAATAAACTTGGGCTCTTGGCAAGTTGCATTGTCTAGTGATGAAGATGAGGAAGCAATACTGCATACACATTGCCCAAGTGATGTTGATAATGACGAGATTGCACAAGCAAGAGAAGAAGTGAGAGCATATCGGCAAAGGAAGGAAGCACAACTTGGGATAGTGGATGAAGGCACTTCTATGAACCAGGAAGATGGAGCTCCGTTGAATGATGGTGATGATATAGAAAATGAGGAAAGTGGCGAGGATGCTGGCGGTAGCTCAGACAATAATGACAATGAAGATGTTACACTTCAACGTAGAAGAAAAAGATCAAGTAAGTACCCTTCTTATGATTCAGCTAGTCCAAGTCCTACATTTTGCTTATCTATGAGATTTGATAATGCAAAACAATTGAGAGAGGCTATCATAAAGTACTCAATCACTCAGCAGAGGAATCTTAAGTTCACTAGAAATACGAAGAGTTATATTAGAGTGAAGTGTGCACAAGATAGTTGTCCATGGATGTTATATGCTGCATTGAGTAGAAAAACTGCCTCATTCCATATACGGTCACTCCAGGAGGAGCACACCTGTGGTATTGATTTTCATAATAAAAGAGTGACCAGTGTGTGGTTAGCCAAGCACTTCTTCAACACCATTAAGGCCATGCCAGAAATGAACACTACTCGATTGAAACAACTGGTCAAAGAGGAAGTAGGCATGAATGTGTCTAGAAGTCAGTGCAAAAGGGCTAAGTATAAGGTGATGAGTGAATTGATGGGTATGTACAAGAAAGAATATGCACAGATCTGGGACTATGCTAGGGAGTGCAGGCTTCAAAATCCGCCTAGTAGAATTCATGTAGAGATTGAGGAGACGTCATTGGATGATCATGACACACAGTTTTCATAGAATGTATATCTGTTTCGAGGCATGCAGAAAGGGATTCCTAGCTGGCTGTAGGAAAGTGATAGGGTTAGATGGTTGTTTTTTGAAGGGGTTATGCAAAGGAGAGTTATTGGCCGCAATTGGAAGAGATGGAAACAACCAAATGTTTCCAATAGCCTGGGCTGTTGTGAAGTCAGAGAATAAGGACACTTGGTCCTGGTTTCTGAAAAATCTAATGGCTGACCTTGGCATAACTGATGGAAATGGCTGGGCCTTTATGAGCGATCAACAAAAGGTAAGACACTATCGTTGAACTATTGTCTTTGTAATGACACTTATTTTTTTACCTTAATAATATTTGTTGATTTTGTTTTGTAGGGACTTGTCCCAGCTATGGCTGAATTGATGAAATATGCTGAGCACAGAATGTGTGCTCGGCATATATATGCAAATTGGGCGAAAAAACACAGAGGTGATCAACTACAGAAGCAATTTTGGTTGATTGCAAAGAGCACCAATATGGGAGATTTTAGAGTTCACAAACAAGCTTTATATGACTTGTCTGCTGAAGCCTTTGAAGACTTGTTCCGCACTGAAGCAAAACATTGGTGTAGGGCCTTCTTCAGTGAAGAATTTAAGTGTGATATCGTTGATAACAATCTTTGTGAGGCATTCAATGGCACGATTATAGGAGCGAGGTGCAAATCAATCATCAGTATGCTTGAAGACATCAGAGTCATGGTTATGACTAGGCTGCACAGACAGAGAGATGAATGTGCAAAATGGCCTAAACAATGTGGCCCCAGAATTGTGAAGAAATTGGAGGAGAGTGTGAGAGGTAGTAGGTTTTGCCATCCGATTTGGAATGGGGACGACGGATTCGAGATTATGAATAATGCTGATAAGTATGTTGTCCACTTGGAGAGGAGAAAATGTTCTTGTCGATCATGGCAATTGACTGGAATACCATGTCCACATGCCATCTGTGCCATCCAGCAGAAGAACTCAATGCAGAGGATTATATAGACGACTGTTATAAAAAAGGCCAGTTTCTTGCTTCATACCAATTCATGATGCAGCCACTGAGGAGTAGCAAATTTTGGGAGGAAACAAACCATCAACCACCAAAACCTCTACCACTGAGGAAGCAAATTGGGAGGCCTAAAAAGAAAAGAAGATTGGAGGAAATTGAGAGTAGTGGTAACAGAATGATCAGGGCTGGTGGAATAATTCGATGCTCAAACTGTCATAAGGAAGGGCACAACAAGGCTGGTTGTCCAACTAAGAAGCAGCAGCAACAACAACAATCGGGACCAATCATGCAGGGGCATCGCAGGCAACACAAGCAATCATGCAGGACCACCTCTAGACCCAACTCAATCTAGTAGTGTACAACAGAGGAGGAAATATCAGGTAAGGTGTTTATTATTGTCTTTGCTTTTGTATGTAAATCCTTGGCGCATTAAATTCATTACTTTATGTCTTTTTGCAGGTTAGAAGAAGATCAACTGAAGACGTTTCTGAAAGTTGTGCACGACAAAGTACACATGGTACAATGGAAAAAGGATGAGGGAAACTGGCTATGGGTTGTTCGTAGACACGAATACAAACATGGCGGTTTTGCATGTTAGTTTTTTTAAGTGTTATGCATTTAAGATATGTCATTTGATTGATTGATATGGTAAGTGAAGGTTGTAAATGATTGCAGCCTGAGAGAAGTTCAGAGGTTTTCATATCTCAAGGAGGACCAAGTCAAGAATCGACTGCACCAACAAAAAGAAGCCAAGGAGATGCACTGATAAACCAACCAATGGTTAGTAGAGGACAAGCGAAAAAGAAGCAACAATGTACCTCCAAAACAGAGGGTACGAAGAGCAGCTCCAAAACCATCTGCTGCCCCAACTTTAGTTCCATCTCAGTCAAATGATCTTGCAAATGTGACTACACAACTTGCTGCCACAGTGTCAACATCTACAATAGTGAGTGTTATGCATTTAAGATATGTCATTTGATTTATTGATATGATAAGTGAAGGTTATATATGATTGCAGCCTGAGAAAAGTTCAGAAGTCTTCATATCTCAAGGAGGACCAAGTAAAGAATCGACTGCACCGACAAAAAGGCAAGGGGAGGCACCAATGTTTACTCGAGCACAAGCAAAAAGTCAGCTCCAAATTACCTGCTGCCCCAACTTTAGTTCCATCTCGATTAAATGATCCTGCAAGTGTGACTACACAACCTGCTGCCACAATGCAAGATCTGTGACAGTGAGTGTTATGTATTTAAGATATGTCATTTGATTAATTGTGATATGGCAACTGAAGGTTATATAATTGCAGGCTGGAGAAAGTTCAAGGTCTTGATATCTCAAGGAGGACTTGGTCAAGCATCGACTGCACCAACAAGAAGAAGCCAAGGGGAGACACTAATAAACCAACCAATGGTTACTCGAGCACAAGCGAAAATTAAGCAACCAATGATTACTCGAGCACAA
>JAGVVM010005164.1:0-18941 GCA_019149425.1 Psidium friedrichsthalianum
TGTATTTGTAATACTCGTTCACCGACGACCGAGGGGGTTTTATCGCTGTGAGCCAGCATGCGTCTCGCTTGATTCTAAGTCGAATGGTTTGCAGTGAGGGGATAGAGAGTGGCGATGGATGGATTTTACCTGAGGACCTGCACCAGGGCGCTGGGGTTGTGAACCATCCAACGTCTGGACCAATTCTGATGGATTGTGTAGACCGTTCGAGGACGGGTAGCATAGAGTTCCAGGCGCTGGAGATGCATGGATGATTGTGAGAAAATAAGATGAATTTCTTGAGCCCTTGATGAGGGTGTTGTGAAGGGCTGGAAGTCTCGAGTGAAGTCTAAATGTGGCAACAACCAAGCAAAAAGGAGGGTGGAAATGTCATAAAAACCAACACCATCCAGTAAAATTGCTAATCCCCGAAATAGTAAACCTGTAAATCCTGCTGGAAGTAAAAACGCTAAGACTGTTGAAAGCGTGTGGCGGAAAGGTGACAATGTTGCCACAGTGCAAAATGTAAAGTTTCCAAAGGATTCTCCTGATAGTAACAAATCATTGAGGACCCAGAATCTCAAAGGTTGAAGAGAAAGATGAGCCTCGAGCTTCGCTAAGACCTGCTCAGCCACCTTTAAGACCGCAACCTAAGTTACAGGCCAAGCCTTATGTGGCTCCACCGCCTTACACTAAAGAACCTGTAATCTTGAGGATGTTGGGGCAGCTCCAAGCCGTCCACTGTTGTGATGAGGTGGTTGATGCTCCAGGGAAAACTAAAGAAAGGAAGCCAATCTTGATAGATAAGTTTGCTACCAAAAACCAGTTGTCGATCCCCTCTAGCTCAGGCAGTTTTGGCCCCTACCAAGCCCCCAAAGGGAACCTGCCCTGGAAAATTCAAAGAAGAGTATCGGAAGAAGAAATGCTTCAGCAGGTGGACGCACGAGGAGAATGGTCAATGACCTGATGTTGTGGAATTCCAATGATGAGACGTCAGAACTGAATGTCTCCATTCCAGGTGCGCTAGTGCGAGGAAGGGTCGGAAGTGGAGTAAAGCAACTAGGAAGGCAGCTAGACTCTCAGGCTAGCCAAGAAGAACGTTCTCCAGTGAAATTGAAATTCTCAGGGGGGTTGGGGAACAGGGTATGCTGATAGGGACTTGGCCTATAACTTGGCCACAAGTGAAGGTGCTACTTGGGACTTTTGTATTCAAAAGGAATAAAGCCAGATGGGGTGCAAACTTGGACAAGGAAATGGTTGAAGATGGTCTGTAAAGAATATGAAGTGGAGGTCATAGAGGCTGATACTATCAAAGTTGAACATATGGCAAGAAAGAAGGAAATACTAGATGAAGATGACTTTGACAAACTTGAAGATAGGTCGGCCCTGTGCTGACTATCATGGGTCATGTGGATCATGGCAAGGTATATAAGTGAGACCATTGTTTTCTCAGATGAGTGAGAAAATGCATTGCTTCTCCATTGATAATGATTTACACTGATGTGTGTTGTGCATGATGTTTTGCAGACAACCCTGTTTGGATTATATTCGTAAAAGCAAGGTATGAACTGAAGCTTCTATTACGATCATTTTCTAACTTTTCTTTCACCAGGTCTGCAGTTAAGTTTTTCTAGATGGCTTCATATACGCCTTTATAAATGTGTTTCACGACAATACATTTTGTGTAGTTTCACTTGTTACCGATTGAGCAATGACATTAATGAATACCAATCTTGAAATGAAAATCATAGAACTCTGAGAAATGTCAGATCTAGTTGCTCGTGTGCATTACAGATTGGGGTGACTGGACTTGACTGGTAGACTTTTTGCAAGGTGGTTGCATCAGAAGCGGGTGGGATTACACAAGGAATTGGGGCATATAGGTGCAAGTACCTGTGGATGGCAAATTGCAACCCTGTATTTTCCTGGATACTCCTGGGCATGAGGTAATTTTGCTGCCCATATTCACTAGTTTATGATGTTTCTTAACTTAAAGCTTATGATGGTAGTGAGGGTATAGTTTACAGGATCAATCTCTATTATGTTAATTGCCTGATCTAACTTCAATTACATTCTGTCAATACAGGCATTTGGAGCAATGAGGGCTCGTGGAGCAGAGTGACAGATATTGCTATCATTGAGTGGCTGCTGATGATGGGATCTGGGCCTCAAACCAGTGAGGCTATTGCTCATGCCAAAGCAGCGGAGTGCCAATAGTGATTGCAATAACAAGGTTTGCTGACTGAAGCAAACTTATCTGAAGTGTTATAAGAAATAGATGCTTAAGTAAGAGTAGTTAGGATAGTGATAATTTGCTTATCCTGGCGTCTAATCAAGCTGCTCCATCTTTTCTTGATCAGATTGATAAGAAAGGGAGCCAGTCCTGAACGGGTAATGCAAGACTTTCTTCAATTGCTTGATGCCAGAAGATTGGGGTGGCGACATCCCTATGGTTCAGGTCCACCTTTTTTCTCTGGATGCGATCTGTCTTCTAATCTTGTTATGCTAGTTCATGGCGACTCATAGTCCATTTTACAGATTAGTGCACTCAAAGGGGAGAACATAGATGATTTACTGGAGACTGTCATGCTTGTTGCAGAGGTATATCTAGATTGATGCATTGTGCAGTTATTTATAATGGAAGCAAATTCTCCTTTATGGTTTATTTCCCGGGGGTGGGTTGGCAAACATTTTTACCCCAATTTTTTCTCATGTTTAATTGTTGTAATGTTAAAATAGATCTATCTTTTACTCTCGTCGTTGACTTTCTGATGGCTTCCCTGTTTCTACTTTGACTCGTGATTTTTTTCTTTTGTTGGGCTAGAAACTATAACTCATGATTAAGTGAGCTTTTGGACATTATTTAGCCCCCTTACAACTTCAGAGTAATTCCTTTGAAAATTTTATAACATTTAGACTTCTCTGAATACTCTGGCCTTTTTCTTTTTTTTTTGTGAGACATGTTCTCCTGTGTCCTACAGAGAGTTATTATATGTGTTGCTGATTTTATCCTAACCTTCAACACATTGTCATGAAGATGCAAGAGCTGAAGGCCAATCCGCATAGAAATGCGAAGGGCACTGTAATTGAAGCTAGTCTTCATAAATCTAAAGGACCGACAGCTACATTTATTGTGCAAAATGGCACCCTTAGAAGAGGGGATGTTGTGGTCTGTGGAGAAGCTTTTGGAAAGGTTAGAGCATGAAATAAACTCTCAGAAGTTCTGTTAAACTTAATATATGCACATGAGAAAACAGTTTCTCCATAATTTATTGTTTAGATTGCTCTGTCGTTTACTAATGTTTGAACGGTTGTTCTGTGCTCAGGTTCGGGCACTATTTGACGACAGTGGCAAGCAAGTCCATGAAGCTGGACCCTCCATCCCAGTACAGGTTGGTGCTTCTTTGACAATGTCATTATTCCCTTAGGCATAATTATAGTGGGAGTACGATTTTCCATCAACTCCTGGTGCCATCAGTTGGCAGGGGTTCTGCCTAATTTTAGCCTTAATTTAATTTATCATCCACTGATTAGTCATTGACATGGTCCTGCCACGCTTGATGAACATCTCTAAATTTTCCTTAATCCAAGTACTGTGGCAGATGTTGCCTTGGTGGTGCTGTATCAAAAATACTTTCTCGTTCATGAGTGTGGAAGTTGTGTGATAGCATACTCAAAACTTGGGCAATGTGCATTTCTTTTTAACCTGTATAAGGTCTTAATCCAAATATTCCCTACTATGGTTCCATATCTTATACATGAAAGCCCTTAATTCGGATATGCGAACAAATTATGCAGTGCAAAAATATTTACCTTCTCTGCATGCAGTTGGAGTTAAAATTGGTTTAAGGCATGTTTAAGTTATGATCTGTCGTGTATCAGGAATCATCCCACTGACATCTTTCTCATATATTATCCATGTTTCAAGAAGTCACTATCATCTAGAATGAAAAAGGAAATTAGAATCCTGTTATGGAAGCAACCACTGCTCTGGCTACTAGCATGATCTAGTGAGAAGCAGAGATGTTCTAATTCCCTCAGCTAACCTAGACTGAAATTGTGGCCATGTAGATTATAATGATACTGCTCATTTTCAATGTCTTGTATTCCTTTAGTTCCACACTGCACCACATATAATTTGCTGGTTGTGATATAATCATGGCAGGTAATTGGACTGAATAACGTTCCAATTGCTGGTGATGAGTTTGAGGTTACTGGGTCCCTTGATATGGCACGGGAGAAGGCAGAAGCACGTGCAGAGTCTTTGCGAGATGAACGTATTTCGGCCAAGGCTGGTGATGGGAAGGTCACACTTTCTTCTTTAGCTTCTGCAGTTTCGTCAGGAAAGTTTTCTGGTCTGGACTTGCACCAGTTGAATATTATCATGAAGGTTGATGTTCAGGTATGCTCATAACATGCTTCATATGCATGCATCAGAGGTGGTTCCAGTGCTATTTTGTGTTTCATGTTATTTTTCATTGCACGAATTCTTCTTCTTAGTTTCTATGTAACTGAAAGATCTTTATCATGCCCAGGGATCAATCGAGGCCATAAGAAAAGCCTTGCAAGTGCTTCCACAAGATAATGTCACTTTAAAATTTCTCTTGCAAGCACCAGGGGATATTAGTGCTAGTGACGTTGATCTTGCAGTTGCTAGTAAAGCCATCATCGTTGGGTTCAATGTTAAAGCACCAGGTTCGGTAAAGAGCTACGCAGACAATAAAGGTGTTGAGATTCGTCTGTATAGAGTAATCTATGAACTCATTGATGACATACGTAATGCAATGGAAGGACTTCTGGAGCCAGTGGAGGTAATTTCTAGAACACGCTTTTGAAACTTCCTCTATCTGTGGCTGCAGCATAATCTTGTATCACTTGATTTTGACTCGATTGACCCTGCATATCTGCTCCTCCCTGAAAGACCACTTATCAGTGCATTCAGAGCGATGTGGTGTTTGAAATGCTCTTGGAATAGTCTCTGCCTTGATAACCAGGGCATCAGCCAACACTGGAATACTACTATTTTTAATTAGAGCTCAAGTCCGGCTGCCCCTGCCAAAACTACACGATTTTCTTTATCTCTAAAAATCCTTGTGGGGACACCTAATAATGACTTCTGGCACATGCACACTCATACAATTCCTGTTGATAGGTGCTGATGCTGAGTCCAATCGAGCTGTTCGGTCTGGAACTATGGCGTTTACTCTTAGTATTAGTGAAATATCTGTTTCAAAAATTATTCACTCTGTGTTCTTTCATTGATACTCACAGGAACAAGAAACAATTGGTTCTGCTGAAGTGCGAGCAGTATTTAGCAGTGGCAGTGGTCGGGTTGCTGGATGCATGGTTACAGAGGGGAAGTTGGTGAAGGGCTGTGGTATACGAGTTGTTCGAAAAGGGAAAACTGCATATGTTGGTATTCTGGATTCTTTGAGGCGGGTCAAGGAAATTGTGAAAGAGGTATAGCTAAAATATGTTATTGATCGGGCCTTTTTGCTAAGTCACTTCTTACTTGGTGTCGTAATAGTCTTGACTGTTGGCACATTTTTATGCATGACTATCTATGTTGTCTATGTGCTCTTTCATGAACTCTACTGGAATCAGACTTACCATCTAGTTAAAACAAGCTTCTTGTATAATAATTTTCTTGATATAAGACATGCATCATTGCTTTGATGTGAAGAATAGAGGGTAAGGTACAATTGAAACAAATTCCTGACGAAAAACAACAGTGGAGGTCTTCAAGTATATAGTCAACTGTCATTGTGATATTTCAACTTATAAGTTTTGATGTACGGGGAAAAGAATCTTGTTCGGAAGGATTTATATTTGGACAGATCTCTGAACTTCAGACTGTAATTTACCTTGTATGCATCCTGCAGTATGAGGGGAGGGGAAGGCTGAGCAAAGTGATGTTAGCTTCTTGTCCGAGCATGACATTCTTGTTGTGTAGCCTTATCTGTTGATGGATTATTTATCTTTTGGTTTCACTTTTGGCGTCCTTTTCCTTTTAATATATTTCATTACAGCCATTGGATTATCTTTCCTTTGATTTAACTTGTTCCTTGGAGAGTAAAAGTGTCCAATACGTACGCCCCAGAAGAGTTGATACTCTCTCAACAGCAGTTTGTTCACAGAAGTTAGAACTCTTATTTAGTGACCATCTGGTTTTGTCTTGTCTCTTCTTTGTCACGCACGGAACTGAACATTGCCTAATTTTTATCACTCTGTTGAATAGGTTGGTGCGGGACTAGAATGTGGTATTGGGACGGAAGACTATGATGATTGGGAGGAGGGAGATGTTCTTGAGGCCTTTAACACAGTTGAGAAGAGACGGACCCTTGAAGAAGCATCTGCTTCAATGACAGCTGCTTTCGAAGGAGTTGGTTTCAAATTATAGGGAGGCGCCTGCACACTGTTGTACAAGTTCTTGCTATGCATCATGGTACAGAATATCACCAGGAGATTGCCCTTGCCATTATGTAGGGTCAAGAATGTTCCCTTTCTGTCGCGAATTCCACATGTGGAGAACAAACATTTGGTCGGCTGTTTTTACATGATTAAAGGTGGAGGCACAGAAGGTCTTGGGAAGACCTAGCTTATGAGGTACGTTACGATTTTTAGCTTTTGGCAATCCAGAGGAGGGGGTTTCAGCCATTGGGTCTAGCCAATTGAAATGGGTTTGCTTCCCTTTTAACTCTACAAATCGACATTTTTGTCAAGCCGTTGGCCTGGTTTAACTTGTAAAAATGATACATTATGATGGGAACCGTATCATGTTTCCATGTTCGACGAGCACTGTCCAAACGGTTCGATGTAATTTCTCTTCTGATAAAGGAAAGTCATTTATTTAGTCATTTCTGAAAAAACAGATGTTCCCCTTGTTCTTTGATTGGCCTGTTATGACATTTTCTGCAAATGCAGTCCATTCTAAATTTTTCTTTTCCTCTGCACTGTAATGGCTCTAGCTCTCGGTTGCTTTAGGGAAACTGGGCACAATGACACGGAGTAACCTTCAGCGCTGGATTCATCAGCTGACTGTTGTATGATCAGGTGCCTTCATACTGTAAAGGGCGCTCTCCGGTCCGCGGATGCAAGCCAGATCTTTGTAGTTTCAACTGCATTGCATGAGTCCATAACCACATCGAGAACTGAGCATCCGGCTAGTCCCCTCCACTCTTCTATCCGTGATCGTGATTGCAGTTCAGTAGTCACTTTAGGATTCCGTAATAGGGACCTGTCACTGTATTTGAGAAGTGTGTAAAAGTTCATTCCGAGGAACATTGTTTTAAGTGAGGACTAGGAGCATGTACATGAGTACAGATCTTGAAACCAGCAGTTGTAGGGCATGAGCGATATGACTTCTCTCCACTGAAGGCGGCCTCTCCGATCTCACTTTCCATCAGCTCCTTCTTGGCCACCGCCTGTTCTTCCCCTTTTGTGGTCCACACATTCTTCCCCAGATTGTAGGAAAAATTATAATACTAATCATCTCACCGTCACTTCATATCCAAATGATGAGGAAGCCCCCTCTCACACAGAGAAACTTACTAGTACAGCTTGGACATACAACTCTTATTTTTGTCCCTACAAATTAGAGGAACGCGCGCAAGTACCTTCTTCTCGATGTCATCAGCCCAGAATCTGGCTTGGCTCGCTCATAAGGATCGGATGGCAAGAGAGCAGGCCTGTCGTTCCAGGTCTCGTAGATGTACTCCCTGATCACTAGGGACTTGCACAAGGGCTTGTCATTGGGGACGACGTGTTCATCTGAAGAAGAAGCCGCTCGCTCCACACGTTCTCTTCCTACTACTACTACTGGATATCCCTCTCGGCAAGTGCGATTCGGCACCTCATTCCAAACATGCTGGGCCAGCAGTCCAAGAGGATCACCTCCCCACGGCCCATGGCTCTTCAGAGTCGTCAACTCTGTGAAGAAGCGGAGTCCTGACGCTGGAGGAACGCAAGTGTAGATGGATAAAAGAAAATATTTAGCAGACACCGGCGTTAACAAGAAACGAGGACAATTCTAAAGCAGTTTTGTGATAATATTTTTGATGATTTAATATAGATTATACATCTTGGAACGAGGACAATTCTAAAGCAGTTTTGTGATAATGGACCAACTAAATAAAAACATATACGCCACCAACCGTCGATTGATAATATCAGTGTGACAAATATCAGCTCAATCATGTCTTGCTCTGGTCTCTTCCGGTCCGTGTCAATGGTTAAAGATTTGGACATTTTTTGGTGTCAAGACACTCATATAAAAATCATTGTGCATTTGTGTGCTTGCGTTGGCTAGCTAAGAAAGCGGTCTTATATAGCTGACGCATACCGTGTCATCAGCAAGTAAGGAAATGTTTCAAATCTCAAACACAGTATTTATTTCAATGAGAAACGAGTATTCCATGAAAATGTGATTTCTTCCGTCGGATATGAAAATCTCATTGCCCGGTAATAAATCGCACAAATTACTTCTATAATTCCAAGAAGATAGGACCAAATCTCGGAGTATGCCGAGAAACTTTGTATATGCCGTCCGCGAGCATAAAATAGTTTCGAGTTTTGACGTGACGTTCTTATTGCGATGTTACTCAGCTCTCTTGAGTCCAATGCTTGCTCAACAGTCCCCATTATTGGCTCCTTAACGCTTCGGCACTCCTCCGCTCCAATTCTCAAGCAATGGCCGATCAAGTGACCCTCCTGGACTTCTGGCCAAGCATGTTCGGGATGAGGTGCCGAGTAGCGCTGGCTGAGAAAGGGGTCGAGTACGAGTACAAGGAGGAGGACTTGTGGAACAAGAGCGAGCTCCTCCTTCGGATGAACCCGGTCCACAAGAAAATCCCCATCCTCGTCCACAACGGCAAGCCCGTGTGCGAGTCCCTCCTCATTGTGGAGTACATCGATGAGACCTGGAGTCACAAGGCCCCTCTCTTGCCATCTGATCCTTACCAGCGAGCCCATGCCAGATTCTGGGCCGATTTCATCGACAAGAAGGTATTAGCTCCTGTGCTTTATTCGTCGTGTGCATTTGTCAGCTATTCTTTGATCTCTGGACGTGTTACACGCTTCTTCTTTTTTTTTCTGACGGAGCAACCACTTTCAGCAATTTAGCTCGCATGCTGAACGGGAAAAAAAAGATCATCTGATCTCGCAAATGACTTGGTGCTTGAATCGTCAACACCAATTCAACATAATTTAGTCGTCGTATGGATTTCCATTTGATGTGTACTGAAATTGACGAACGCGAGCTGTAAGCCAAATGCCAGTCGCTAAATGAACTGGAAATGGTTGAACTGCCGAATTCTTGTAATGAGTTCGAAACATGTGGGAAGTCGACGATGTTGCAAAAATAGTACTGAAGCACGAAGTGCTTTTACTAAGAGTCAGCTTGTGATGATTCTAATGACTCCTTCTGATCTGGGTACCGATCAACAATATTGCAGTTCTATAATCTGGGGATGAAGGTGACGATGACGAAAGGGGAAGAACAGGAGGCGGCTAAGAAGGAGTTCATCCAAAGCCTGAAACTACTGGAAAGTGAGCTAGGAGACGAGCCTTTCTTTGGGGCAAGAAGTTCGGGTTCTTGGACATATCATTCATCTGCTTCTTCTGCCGGTTCCACACCTACGAGATTTGTGGGAACTTCAGCATCGAAGCAGAGTGTCCCAAGCTCATTGCATGGGGCAAAAGGTGCATGGAGAAGGAGAGCGTGTCCAAATCTCTCCCCGACCCTCAAAAGGTGTATGGTTTCGTCTTGGAGCTCAAGAAAGCCATGGGCATAGAGTAGAGGACAGGGGGTAAAGTGTTCTTGGGATTGATGCTCGTTACATTCTCTGTAATTCTCTTTCTTTCTTAAGAGTTCTGTAACCCAAGAGGACACCTCGTTGTGTCTTCTCCTCATCTTCTTGTACTACTGGGCGATCATGCCGCATGGAAGTAAGGCATGCTAGCTGATGCTGTGCTCAGGTAATGTAAGGTTCTGGTCGGCTCATGAGTACATTTCAGTTTTCGGATGTTCTTCAAAATCCTTCCCGTGTTTCGTTTTTTTTCCTTTCCTCGAGAATAATGGACTGCGATTTGCATGCTCATCGGAGCTGAAAAAGCTGGGGAAGGACAAAGCCCAATCTTTGAAACTGAACTTAGTCCTGAACCACCAGTTATAACCATCAATCTCATCCCTTAATCAGTCCTAACACTTGGTTGTTGGGAAGTTGATGATCGTAATTGGCAATGAAAGTGCCTAGAATATTTCACGAGTCAGGACACATTACTCACTCCTCCCTGTCACTAACTGCAGTTGAGAGTGAATACAACATAAACTATTCTGAAAAAGAACAGAGAAAGATGGACCTATGGTCCGAATGACACAATACGAGTTGGTAAAGATTCCTAGCCCCCCCAGTTGAACAAAATTGGACTACTTAAACTTGTCCCTGGTTGTCGGCATTGACGTCTTATTGTATGAGGCCGACACCGCTCCCACAGAAGCGCAGATGACTGATAACATGGCGTGCTGCACGACCCACTTGCTTACTCCTCTTCGACAGTTTCGCAGCCTTTATAGCCAGCATTACGAGGAGGAAGATACATCGGAAGCAGAAGAGCAGGAGCTTCCAGAACATCGATCTCTTCCTCCGCAATCATCTCAAGCAGTTGAATCAGCGGCGGCGTACGCCTTCTGGCCGAGAGAAGTTTGCTCAGTGCGAATTCGACTGCAAATCTCATGGCCTGCGGCTTGTTCATATTGTTTTGAAGGGTTGAATATGAACTGATGTCCCAAAAAAGGTCGGGGCTCATGAACCACATATAGGCCGCATAAGCCGCCCTTACTTTTTTGCATTGATTCGCATTGAATTGATAGAGCTTGTCTTTGGATTTGGTACCGTGTCTCACTTTCTTATGTCCGTCCGTTGTACGAGTCAATGAGCAATGCCGAACTACCTGACCTTTCTGCTTCTCGCCGTCGCTATCCTCCTTTGCCGACCAAAACAAGCGAAGGCTGACAAGTGTCGAGCGAGCGAGTCGGTCCCTTTTCTTCTTGTGGTTTTACGTGCTCTTTCATCTGCCACGTCGCAACGCATCAACGACATGTAAATTGCGAAGCCTGATCAAGGACCGTGTGGATGTGTGGCCGCATATACTAATGACACGTCGTGGAGTATAAGGGGGAAAATTGCCAAAATAGTCACGAGCCTATTGCAATTGTACCAATTTAGTCATAATTTTTTTTACCAATCCAATCCTAAATAATTTATAATTGTGCCAATTCAATCAATTCGGTCGATTTTAACCCTCTGATGACATGATATTTTAATATTTTTCCCTTTTTTCCCCTCTTCTTCCTCTAGCTAGTTGCCTGGAGGAAGAAGAGGAAAAAAAACAAGAAAGAAGAAAAAATGAAAATGGCTTAAGGAAGGAAGAAGGGGGAAGAAAAAAACAAGAATGAAGAAACGAAAAAAATGAAAATGTAAAAAAATAAAAAAGTATTATGTTGCCGAACGGCATTGTTGGCCAATGTCCACATCAGCTCTGGCCAGTCAAAATTGGACTGATGGAATGAGTTTATATAATTGCAAAAGGTCTATAATTGTATTTGCACAAAAAAATTATGAACTAACACAATTACAATAGGTTGAGGATTTTTTTGGTAATTTTTCCAAGTATAGAGTGTGGTTTTCATCGAATTGAAAGTTGTTGTCTGTCCAAACGATTAAAAAAAAAATCTTTAAGTGAGACGAGCGTAGGCGATATGGGTCTATTGAATTTTAAGTGCTCTCATATATAAAGTAGAATGTGAATCTCACCAAGTTTTGCAGCATGGATGCATGTCATTGCATGAAATGATATTGCCGCATTGATGTTCCTATGCCCGATTGAAAGCGGATACGAACGATATGACTTATGATACCGCATCCAGGCAGTCATTGAGTTACCAAAATAGGATTATGAGTTAGGTTATTAAACAGTAAAATGATTAGAACTTGACTACAATTGAAGCAGGAAAGCCAAGAGCGTCACCTTAAACTAAAGACTTAAAAGGCCAAGTTATAAATTGCTGGATGCAGGGGGCAGTAGTTGCTTCACGTGGAGATGCTTCACAGAACCAATCACGACACCGAACAAACCGACTCGCAATATGGCACGACACGGCGACACGGCGACAACGGCACTTACTCAAAAATTCCAGAAAATGATCCGACACGTCGAGGACACGTTGTATTAAATATATTTTTAAATATAAAAATAATAAACGAAGCCAAACATGTGTCATATACATTAATTTGAACCGAAGAGGGCAAGTTTCTATTTATGTCAAGTTTGATAAACTCAGGAGCTTTTTTTTTGTCGAAAAAGTCATTTGATTCGTATTATAAAGTAAAAAGAATATCATATGTGCTTCTGAGCATAACAAATTTCAAAGGGCTTGAGGTGGGTTAAAAACCTAGTCGGGTAGGAGAGTATTATGAAATTGCGTTTTAACAACCTAATCTGCAATCTTATTTTGGGTCCGTGCACAACGGGTTAGCCGAAGCTTTTCACTTTTGAAAACAAGTCTGAGCACTTCTTGATCAACGCTTGTACTTCTCATGAGACTATATCTATGCCTTAGAGTATTTTGACCAAATAGATATTGTCTGACTCCAAATCTATCTCTTCAACCACTATATCTGCAAATCCACGTGAGTTCAAGCACTTCAAAGCATCCAACAGAGCTAGGGTTTCGGCATGAAGGGGAAATTGGACATTCACAGACCTCGTTGCTCCTTCAATCAACTCTTTCAACTAACAGCCCAGAGAAGTCTCTGCATACCCATGCCACCACGCCATCAGCTTCTCCCTCCATGAACACTCCATTGATGTTAATTTTTAGAGCTCTCGAACGCAATGAAAATCAAGAAGTCTATGAGATCTCCTTATTTTTTCTTTTTCTATGGATTTCGAGCTCTATCTAATGAACTTCTCCTTCATTGCATGAGCTTCTGTGACCACTTCAAAATCGGCAAGGTTCCTTTTTTTTAATGGTCGTGTGCGACACGCTGGTCACATGGGGGACATGAGTCCGACACGCATCCGACACGCGTTAACCGAGTGTCGAAATCCCAACACGCGGTCAACGAGTGTCGGATGCGTGTCCCCCGAGTGTCGGACGAGTGTCGGTGTCGGACACGTATCCGACACCGACACACACACCTAAGAGAAGTGTCGGTGCTACATAGCTTCACAGAACCAATCCAAGACAAAAGAACAAAGCGGAATCTCGCAATATGGCATCGGTCATCAGGTCCCATATGATAATTATCTTAACACCACTCTGCTCCAAATCTCACCTTCTTCCATATCAAAGTGATCGCCCATGTGCCGAGAGCCGACCGAGGCAGCATATGCAGCCATCATCCGAACCCTCTGCTATTTGCTTCTGAAAGGTTGGCTTGACTTTGAATCGCAATGGCCGCCGTCGCCTCTTGCCGCCGCCACCATGGCGATCCTTCTTGGGTTTTGGGCAACAGCTCTCCTCTAAAGTCAGTTCCATGTGATAATTTAGGTTCTTGAGAAATTACACAAACTTCTTCTAGGTCACCTTTGAGCTATTCTCATATTTTTCGCGGTTTATATCTTATAGTACATCTCTTACAGTTTTCTTTTTGTAATAATCAAGGGGCATAAGTAAAAATATTTATTAAGTAATGTAGTTAAATTTCCATTGATTTTCTAACATCACCATTTTATTCAGTGCTTATTGGTGATTTACAATCTCACTTATTCTAAATTTGCATATGAATTTTTATTTATTAGTAAATATTTGAACTCAAGACCTCTTATGACATAACAGGTTAACAACCGATTCTAAAAGTTTCAGCTATTAGATAAAACTATCCTTTAATATTTGAGTATTTTAAGTTAATATCCTTCCTTTACAAAATTGGTATATTGTATTAGAATGCGATATTCTATACATGATTGTTTAATTTTAAAAAATGGACCAATTGTCCAGATGAATAATTACATGGGTAATTTAGATAAGAAAAACAAGTAACAAGGCTATCAGGAGTACATACCAATGGCAAGCCCGTATACAAATACCTTGTCACTCCTAGTACATCGACGAGATCTGGACCGACAAGCGTTATTAAGATTGAAATTGAAGAAGATGAAAGTAGAAGTTTGGGTGGCATAGAAAATCATGTGTATTTGTTTTGTTTGCCTACGAAAGCATCTTATATAGCTGACCCATTCCGTGTAATCAAGAAGTGAGGAAATGTATCAAATTTCAAGCAAATCTATCAATTTTGATGAGAAACATGTATTCTATGATTGACCAGTTATTATTCTCACAAAGTGCTTCCTCTAATTCCAAGAAGAATATGCCGAGAAAAAATGTCCAATATGCCATCCGCGACCCTAAGAATAGCAAGAAAGGTACTAAAAGAGAGCCCCAATCCTTTTGAGCTCGGATGTAATGTTCTTGCTTTTGTTTGTAAGAATTACTCAACTATCTTGGATAGATCGCTCGCTCAACAGTAACTAGTATTCACCCCTCGACACTTCGGCAATTTTTCTGCTTCGATTCTCAAGGGCCGAACACATGACTTTGAAGGAAATGGCCGATGGAGTGACCATCCTGGACTTCTGGGTGAGCATGTACGGGATGAGGTGCCGAGCAGCGTTGGCCGATAAATGAGTCGAGGACGAGTTGAAGGAACAGGACTTGGCGAACAAAAGCTCCTCCTCCTCCAGATGAATCCAATTCAAAAGAAAATCCCCGTCCTTGTCCACAACGGCTGGCTTGTCTGCGAGTCACTCATTATTGTAGAGTACATCGATGAGACCAAGAGTCACAAGGCCCCTCTCTTGCCGTCCAATCCATACGAGCGAGCCCAAGCCAGATTCCGAGTTGATTTTGCCGACAAGAAGGTATTAGTTCCTTTGTTTTTATAGTCGTCTAATTTGCTATTGATTCTTCTATCTGTTGACATTTTACGTGTCCTGATAATAGAGCAATCATTTTTTGTTGTTTAGATCTCATGCTGAATGCCGAAAAAAGATCATCTGATCTCGCCTATGGCTCGGTGGGTGCTTAAGTTGATCATCAATTCACCATCACCTAGTCTTTGTACGGCTTTTCATCTAATATGCACTGAAATTAATATTTACGAACTGCAAACGAAACGACACTCCCAACGTGGACTAGAAACGGTTGGACAGCAGAATTCTTGTAATAAATTTGACACATGTTGGAAGTTGATGATGTTGCACAAGTAATATTGAAGCACGAATTACTAATACTAGTAGTCACCTTGTGTTGATTCTAATGAATCTTCCTGATCCGGTACCATTATGAAGTAAATTACAAAACCAACAATTTTCAGTTCTATGATGTCACGAAGGTGTCGTGTGGACGATGAAAGGGGAAGGATAGGATGCGGCGAAGAAGGAATTTCGTCGAATGCCTGAAACTAGTAGAAAGTGAGCTGGGAGACAAGGCTTTCTTCGGGGGCGAGAAGTTCGGGCTCTTGGAGATAGTGATCATCGGCTTCTACTGCTGGTTCGATGCTTACGAGACGTGTAGGAACTTCAGCATCGAAGCCGAATGCCCCAAGCTCGTTACGTGGGGCAATAGATGCATGGAGAGGGAGAGCATATCGAGAGCTCTCCCCGACCCACGAAAGGTGTGTGCCTTCATCTTGGAGAGCAATAACGAGAATGGCGTGGAGTAGGGGACTCTGCTTTTGCTAGACCCTGGTCTCTTCCATGGAGTGGCTGTCGGAATTTATCATCTTGGCTAGTGATCCTGCGCTCCTAAGGGACTTCCTTTGTTTTCTTGAAGTTCCGCAATCTGAGAGGACGCTTCTTCGTGTCTTCTCTTCATCTAGTCTTACCAGGCGATAATGTTGCATGTGATGAGATTTATCCAATCGAATCGGTAGAATGGCAGAGATAAAAAAACGAACAATGCGATTTACCCAGGTTCACCTAGAAAATGGCTATGTCCTGTAGTCTGTATTATTAGATTTTCTGTCACACGGTTACAATGAACGAAAAAAAAATATATATAGCTCAAAACGGGCCCTATAAGTAATGGGCAAACTTAAATAAAAGCATAAAATCAATATTATTTCAGGGCGCTGCCCCCACGCCTCCGCCCGCTCACCGAGGAGCGGAATCCCCACCCGTTGACTGGGCAACAAAACCTCCGTGTCGAGGCCGTTGCTCCCGAACCCCTGCATTTCATGCGTAGGGATCACATGTCGTTGGTTCATACTTCTATTTTCCTAAACTCACGTGGGCATACCCGATGTGAGAAACAAGGGTACCCGATGTGAGAAACAAGGGTCCCCGAAGTATTCGTCAACTCCAATAGCATGGAAATAAGGCATATTGGCTCATGTCGTGCAATGGTAGTAATTTTCATGTAACGTAAGGTTCTGGTCAGGTCATGAGTACACAATCTCTCAATTAATGAGTGATTTATGCAAAATATGCGGCAATAGTGTGTGGGTATACGATTGAGATTATACCGTCTCTGACGATACTGTCAAGAAAGCATTTCCCTCTCAGATCAAGGATGTTGTTCGAAATCCTTCTCATGTTTCCTTCTTTTTTTTTTTTATAGCTACTATTGCTCTCTTAATTTTTTTCCTAATGAAGAGGCGCAAGCCTGAGTATTTAAGAATTCACGAAACACCTACCAAGCCTAGCGGACATATTGAATTAGCCTTTAGTCTACACAAACTGCTCATAATGAAATCTTATTGAATGGAAGGCACCCACCAAATAGGTCACCGCTATTCCCTTTTTCTTTTTGACTTTGTAGAGGCATTTTTTAACCAACCCCAATAATGTAAACTTGTGCTATTCATAATTGGCGGTCTGAAAAATTATGTATTTTTTTTTTCCAGTAAATATGCTTAAATAAGTGTCTTCGGGACGCTCACAAGTAAGATACATCTCATCTGATGTCACGGCTTTCTTTTCCCACAAATAAATGACATTTAGTCAACACTGAAATATTGACAAATGAAAACAGCCAAAAAGTCCAAAAGCTCAAGCAAATCAATTGAGCTATGGTCTTACCGATCATATCTTCTCGACTTTTGCCTGAAGTTCCAAAAAGCAAATTGCGTTCGACCATAAACAGGTTTGATATTGAATAATGATTAAGAAGATTAAAATCCGAAATGAGATGCTTTGGATCAACGCACCCGGCACCGTGTCGTCCCTCATGTCATGCTATGTCATGTACTCGAAAATGTGTTTCGAGGATTTTCTAAACTGAGACTTAAACCGAAGTGATGAGTCCATCTTAAGCCTACCCCTCCCACCTTTCTGTCATTCTCCCTTTTCTCTCAGCAAGGATCACTTAATTGCTTGAGCCATGAGCTTTCATGGAGCTATGTCCCCCGATGAACATGAACTTCCTTGTTCCATCAAGGAAACGCGTGACCTAAGGCTGTGTTCTCGCATTATATTTCTGCTTTGCTGGTCTTGAGGAGTGAATGGTAATGAAAAAGTTGCTTCGTTATGCCCTGTTAGGGTTTCACAATGACCATTCGACAGTACGCTTCCTCGCAATTTAAACCGCGATTCAAGGACACAGCCTTTTGACCCAAAAAAAAAAAAAAAAGAGGACACATTTCACCTGTAAAGCTCTATAAAGTTCTACTAGCATAGGAGTATGTAAGATCTACTGATAATAGAGGAAGCGCTTTTTCTTGGACACGAGTTTTACCATGCTAGGCATGCTCGTGTGTTGCATTGCTCTTGCAACGATGGGTCTCCGTTTTCTCTTTAACCTTTTTAATGATTGTTTGATTTAGAGAATAATTTATAAAAATAAATGGATGGAATTTTTTTTATCATACACGAATGTTCGGACGCAATTTGTTATCGGTAACGCCAGATTAATTATTTGAAATAATGCATATAATCTTTTTTGAAAAACAATTTTTAAATTACTCTTCCAGAAAATAAAAAGAGAGGCATTCGATAGCAGCAACAGAACAAAATTATTATTATTATTATTTTTTTTGGGGGAGGGGGGGACAATAAAGAGGGGACAAATTATTTTTTTCTTTTTTTCTTTCTGATTTACAGCTTTTTATTTTACTTTATACTTTGGGGCCTCACACTTAAGAGAAAATATTAGGAACCGTCAGGGTAAAGCTAACGTGATCCTTATCTCCACTCATCGCGTGAAACGTGTCGTACGCGGCCCACCTTGCAGAAAAACATAGACTCTCTCCTCTCTCCACTTCACACAGGGCCCACCAGTACAATATTTTTTCTCTCTCTCTTCGCGACCCCTCTCTCTGTCTTTCATCTCTCCTCCGCCTGACCCTCCTCCATGGACGACCGCCGCACAGCTCGGGACAAGCGGCTTATGGCTCATCCATGGCCGTCTCGGTCAGCGATGCCGGCGAGGGAGGACTGCTCGAGTCCTCGATGAAGTTAAAGGTGACGACAAGGGGAGGGACGAGGGCTCTCGAGTTTGCAGATGCCATGACCTCTCGCGCTTGAGCTTTAGCTTTGGGTTCGCCGGCCACCAGCAAGGCTGCCTCGGTCATGGCTGCTCGAGCTCGAGTCGCGGCCATCGTAGCCATGGCCGCTCGAGCTCGGCTTCGGTCAGCTTCGTAAGGCACACGAAGGGACAGGGATCAATCGGCGGCGAGCTCGTTGCCGGAGACTCCGAATCGTGCTCTCCACCGCGGCCGGCAATGGCGGTGGCTCGGGCTTGAGGTCGGAGAAGGGAAAAGGGATCAGGCGGAGGAGAGAGGGGAAGACAGAGGGGGTGGGAGCTCGGAGGGGCCATCAGGAGGAGAGAGTGGGGGAAAGAGAGGAGAGAGTATTTTCTTTTCTGCAAGTGGGCCCCGTGCGAAGTGAAGAGAGAGGAGGGAGTAATTTTTTTGGCAAGGTGGGCCTTTGACACGAGTCTTTCTATGAGTGGAGATACCTGG
>JAGVVM010005165.1:0-15305 GCA_019149425.1 Psidium friedrichsthalianum
CCTCAAGTTCTTCTTCAAGAAGTTGTAAGCGTAGTCAATTAAGATCCTCTTCCCCAAACTTGCCCCTTTCCCTGCCACCACCTCATTCTCACCGATCAAGTGAACCACACCCGCACGCCAAGCCGTATCCAGCATGCCAATCTCTATCTCCGATGACTCTTGTGCCTTGCGATTACAATTATCATCAGCTTCATCATCGACCTCTTTTTTGACCTTATTCTCACAATTCTCCTCACTCTCTAACCCATCAACCAATTGCTCGTCATCATCCTTGCCCTTGTTCAACCTCGCTAGATCCGTCATTGTCCAATGCTCTTCCATTACGAACTCCTTAAGCCTTTGAAAGAGGAGCCTCTCGAACGGCTCGTCGTGCTCGCTCCGCGAGTCAATGTATCCATACCTCACGACGCACCGGAACACATTGAGCTCCTTTGGCTCAACTCGGCGGAACAGGAACCGCTCTTCTGAGGGGACTTTGCTTATCGGGAGGGACTTTATCGAGACGAAGACGAGGACCGAGTGGACGGCGGGCACATTTTCCACATAGTGCTTGAAAATTGGCGGGATCCCTTGGACGAGCTCTGAATAGAAGACCGCGAGCCCTGGCATGCGGCAGAGGCCGCCGGGGTCGGTGGCAATCTCCTTGAGTTTCTCCAGCGACATCTTGTGGTCGAGCTCAAAATAGTACTTGCGCCGGTACACGTCATTCCATACGAACATTATGGTCATAAGGAGGGCGGCAAAGGCCAATGGAAGGTATCCTCCTCGGTAGAATTTGTAGAGGACCGAGCTCAAGTAGAGAAGCTCCACAGTGCCCACAACTAGAACGTAAGTGATGACGAAGAAGATGTTCCATTTCCATATCATGACCATGATGAGCACCAGAAATGCAGATGTGAGGGTCATCACAAAGACCACCGCTATGCCTGCATGAAGCACATATTCATACATACTTAGTCCCTCGCACAGATAAATAAGATCTCTCATATGAACCGTGCATCATGAAATGCCTAAAATGATGAAATTATAGATAGATGAAAACGCAACATTTGTCGTGATAACAACTGATTTTGCGAGGTGAAGCGAAAAAAATAAAAAGCTTAGCAAAAGTGTAAGAACCAATGACTTACCATAGGCATTGCCTATTTTCTCAGTAGTCCTGAAGCCAAGAGTGATTGCAACACATGCCAACATAAGAAGATAATTAATCTCTGGTATGTAAACTTGTCCTTCATATTTCGACGAGGTATGCACAATTTTCACGCGAGGAAAACACCCAAGCGAGAGCGATTGCTGGATGATTGAAAACGTTCCCGAGATCATAGCTTGGCTCGCAATGATTGCAGCCATTACCGCGATCACGAACATCGGCCAATATAAAGGCTCTGCACGATAGGAAGTTACAGGTATCTTTCAATATCTAAATGAAGACGAACAACTTTAAAAGGATGTCTTTGTTTGTGACTAATCTCAAAGAATTGGTGCGTATATAAAGGTTAGAAGATATTCACCGGGAATAGATTCGAAGAATGCGTCACCAACAAGACTATTATGCTTGCGGAGAAAAGAGGCCTGTCCAACGTAAGCCAATATGAGCGAGGGGTATGTCACAGTACACATGCTTATCTGTATCGAGCGGACCGTGAAGTGCCCAACATCGGCAAATAACGCCTCCGTTCCTGCAATTTTTTTTTTTCGAGAGCAAATCGATTATATGGATATTATACACCAGACTGAGCTTAAGTGATCCGGCCAATGCGTAAAGGAGAAGAGCAGTCCGATTGTACCTGTTATGGCGAGGACAATGCCACCGAGAGATATCCATCCCTCCTTTTTGTTCCTCCGAAAGTACTCGAAGATGTAAATTGGATTGATGGCTTTGACAACTCCCGGATCGTACTTGACGAAGTTGTAGAGACCAATTGTGCCGATGAATGCGAACCAAACACATATGATCGGAGCAAAGCTATATCCTACTTTGTCGGTCCCGAACCTTTGGACCGAGAACAGGCACACCAGTATTGCCACCGAAATCCACACTATCATATCTGTAAAACACGAAGGTGTTTAAGGAAGGAAAGTAAAATCGGGTGGCGCCGTAGGAACCGAAACTCATGTTTCCAGTTCAATTTTCACCTATTTTCAAGGCATTACACATTAGAGCCTCTTGAAATTGTTTTGAGGGTCTTGTCTCTCAAAATTTTGTGAGGAAAACACTACACAATTTGAGTGAAAACACTGGTGAGGAGCAATTGGATGTATTTCGGGACCAGGATGGGAGAACTCGTTGATTTTCCACAACACAAATAAAATCAAGAAGATGGGGTTGAGATCTGCACTCGGACATGAATTTGTTCAAGTTAATCTCGTGGTGCACGGGATTCAGAGCATCAAGTGTGTCATTGAATAGTGGAAACAGGTGGAGAGATTAATGTGGCTGATGCGATAGCGAAATTAGAATAATAATACCTTCTGTCACTGCAGAAGTAGCTTGCTTGATCCCTCCGACGGCTGACAGAACTGCCCCCAAAAAAAAAAAAACACATGGGAGATCGCAAGTCAAACGTTGCACGATTGCTTGATGAGACATTAACAACTTTAATCATATGTTATCATGATTAGAATCTAGGGTAAGGAAAGTCGTGGCACCCCGACACTCGCATCTATCTAAAGACCCCATGAATTAGGTGGACCACCCAAATGATTTGGTGTCTAATGTGAAACGCATCTCCTCAATACAATTTAAGAAAATGGCAGGGCAAAAAATAATTGCACAAAATTAATAATAATAATAATAATAATAATAATAATAATAATAATAATAATAAAAGGGTATGATTGTTGTTCTTGCTCTTGCCTACCGCCTTTGGTTTTTTTGGTCGTAAAAGATGTGGTGTGTACACCTGAACATAGGTCAGACTACCAGCTAGGCTATCCCAATTAATAGGGCCCGAAGCACTAATTAAGTGGGTCTAGACATATAAATTTTGTCTTGAACCCGAGCTTATCACCTAGGTTGGGTTGGACCCACCCAAACTTGGTCTTTTATCAATCGAAGTTAATGCGTTTTAAATCTTGGACTCGCTTGACGCGACTTTTCAACGAGTCCATCGTCTCATGCTTCAAACATGCTTCTGTAAGCTTACCATTGTTTAACCCACGAATGCCACCATATCTCGATTATTCATGTAACCGATTAACCTCTTTGCACATTCAGCATTTCATCACGCAAATTCAATCACGAAGTGTACTTCCTGATTGCTTTGGTAAAAGTAAAAAATAATTTGAGACGGCAATGATTAGAGGTGAGTACCAGAGATGCAAGGAGTGAGCACGCCATCACCAATGACCATGGAAGTGCCGAGCATGGTGGCGAAGAGCAAGAAAAACTTGGCAAACCGGCTCTTCTCGAGCTTGGACTTGAGCCTCGACGCCCTAAGTAGGCGATTGCTCGGCAGCTCTAGCTGGAAATTAGACACATCTTGATCTTCTGGTTGTTGGCTCGGGATCAACCCTACTCTTGCATATCGGCATATCAACGAGTACAATGCGAATGTCCCTCCTGAAAAATTGGCCAAAGAAACAGAAAATAATTTAATCAATGTCCATTGGAGAGAGGATATTATAGTTTTTGCTTGATCAACTAAAAACCAAGGCATCGTTATTAGTTCTTGTTTTATTCCAATTATTAGAGTGAGTAATCAGTATATGCTGGCAAGATTAACGCTTGATACAGCACGAGTAATAAATTATTCTTTTTCTTCATCCGTCGGTATTCCTGAGTTATAACAGAAGAACAGTTCGACAGCACCCTATTCAATATTCATATAGTTTTGATATTTTATCTGATTTCGTGCACCGCTGTAATAAAGGACAGGCTAGTCGATGCAAATGAACTCTCCCTCAGTTGAACATGAGAAGAGTCATTACTTCGACAAAGGCAAAGACCTCCCACGGTTGAACATGAACATTGCCGAAGCTAAACTTCGAAATCAGTGCCATTTTTCGGCCGTCCATCTGTCCCTCCGTGCGTCACGCTTTTTGACTAAAATCGGCAGGACTTACCAATCGCAAAACCGGACAAAAGTCTCTCGACCTAGTGTTAATGAATCTCATCGATACCGACCAGTCAACAACTGTTCATTTCTTCACTAAATTCCAAAGCGCGGCATCACTTCGAAGACCATTACTATGAATTGCTCTAAAAAAACACGAGATGCCGACTTCTAGTAGACGATGCAGATGACCCATGACCGTCGCATCCCACCAGCTTAATTTTTCACTCGGACGACTTTAAGTCGGGACGGTAGAGAGGAAAGATGGGTACGTGCTTAAAAACAATCTTCTTCTTTTTTTTCCCAATCACGAGTGACGCCTACTTCTCCAACTCTTGGGGTCATGTAGGTTTGTCTTTCTTGAGATTGACACCAAAAGGAAGGCCCCTACGTAGGACCTGAACTAGCTGAAGGCCTCACCGTATTAACCCCGGAAGTTTTTAACTTGCTTGCCCAATCATATGAGACAGGCTTTGATTCTTTGTTTTGAGTGCGCTCAGCTATGTTGTCCACGAAACCCTAGAAGAGTGGCCCACATGTATAAGATTCGCAGTCGGGCAGCTGGAAAGAGTTCCGGCGAACCAGAAAGTTTAACAAAGAGTTTGATTCATCAAGTAATAAGACGGATATCTATTTGCTATGTGCTTTAACCAGAGCGATTGGGATCGGCATAATGAAATTTCCTTAACGGATTACCTATCAACAATGTATTCATATCATGTTATGTGCGAACATACATAAAATATTTAAACACTCGTGACATATCGCCTCGGCGGCCATGTTACACTCTAGAAACTATGCTGAATTGGTGTCGCGAGTTTGTGACTTCATTTGAACAAAATCTCTAGCTGGGGCAAAAGAATCAGGGTCAACTAGAGCATGCGGGCTTTACGATAACATCATAGCAGGTGAGATTTTGTCTCCTCCTCGCACAGGAAGATCTCTCACTGCATTGGTCAAGAATTCCACTAGTGGAAGCCTGTGATGATATAGCACTACAGACCATGGTTTTACTGAAAGAAAGGGAAAAAAAAACTAGATAAATAAGGATTTGTCGGAAAGTGCAGACCCTTGCTTTGGCTGAAGAATCTTGAACCAAGTAAGCCTTGAATTCAAGAAACTCCTAACACGTGTTTGCCTCGACAGAAGGCTACGTGCCATGCAGGTTGTGTTCTCCTAATGTGTCATTACTTATCAACGCCGCCGACCCAAAACCAGCTGATCCCATCTTGACACAGAGGGAAATCCCCATCATTTTGACAAGATACTCGGATCATGTGTAGTGATTTTAGAGCATGAGTTGACCTTATTTATTATTTAATTCACATAGGATAATACTATGTCTGCTAACCAATTAGACTTAAACGATTGGACTTAAAACATAATCTGATCTAACTCCACTCATCATTTTGACCAAAAAAAAAAAATTCCACTCATCAACGTAAACTACTGTTATGACAAAACCAACTATGGAAATTCCAAGATGGGTACCCATTTTAATTCGAAAACAGCAGATATCTCAGACAAGTACCTCCTCGGTGCTCATACGAATGGTGGTTCTAATAAGAATGTTCGTAGGTAAACATGGGTGGTAGGTTTCACTTACCGTCGCCGTTGTCGGTGGCGCGCAGGACGATGAAGACGTACTTCAGGAGAGGGATCAAGGTGATGGTGTAGAGGATCAGGGAGAGGACGCCCAGGACGTCGTCGTTGTGCTTGATCCCCCTGGTGAAGGTGCTCGGGTACACGTAGAGCGGCGACGTGCCGATGTCCCCGTACACGATCCCGATGCTCTGGAACGCCAGGGTCAGTATCACCCGCCACTCCACCGCCTTCGAACAATGAGACAACGCATTTCCATTCTCACTAAACTGTTTGATAAAAACTGCCCAGAGAGATGGTCGATGTTCGGGAATTTTAATCCCCACTTACTTGCTTGGAGCCGTGAGGATGATGACCCGCGCACCTGGCGGACTCGACGTCTAGCGAGTCGTATCTGCGCAACTTGTGGGGTGAGAACTGCTTCCCGTTGATGAGCAGCGGAGATGGCGACGGAGAAGCTGTCTCGGATTGTCGGCTTTCGTCCTCCCGGGATTCTTCGACCGCGTCCCCTGACATCTCCGGCTCTCTCCCGAAGTCGGTAATGACGCGCACGGGCACGGAGGCGGGCGGGAGGGACGACGGAACGGGTGGAGAAAGGGTGGCGCCAAGGGGGTTTGGAGATTCTTTGGCGGTGAAGATGGTGGGCGGCTGGGCGTCATATTTATAGAGGCAAAACGAGAAATGGCCACATGCAGACAAAATTTTCCCTCCGGGAAGTTTTGAGGGCGATGACAAAACAAAATTCAATATGAACGTGAAGAGGCGGAGACGCCCTGGGCCCGGTGCTGACGCAAGTTGGGGGATGAATCTGGAATATCCTTCGGAGGAAAAGAAGAAGTTTCTTGTAAACTTCCGAGGCGAGAAACCAAGCCCAAAATTTTAGGGTTTTCAATACACGCGTTTGTCTTTTTTTATTTTTTTTATAAGTTAAGAAGTACATTTATTTGAAAAGAGCAGGTTACAAAAACAAAATCTCGACTGCACATCACGGAGTGTCACAAAGAGTGCAAGGACAGCCCGAATAAAGAAAGAAGGTATACACACAAGCAAGAGGCCAAGAAGGATATTCACAATAAGCAAAAGGGCCAAACAAATGGCTAAAGGAAACAAGAAGAGACAAGTAGCCGAGGATCAATCAAAGATTGAAGTATTGATACCCTAGCTGGTTTGCATCCGTCGTCGGTTTCTAGGCATATCATCAATGTGTTTGAATACACGAGGGTATAAATACACTCGTGTGTTTATACAGTTAATGCCTTAAAAATCAGATTATGCCGAATAAAATATCCACAATAAGTGTTCCGAAAGACTCGTTAATAACATCCGTCTTTATCGGGTGACAAGAAAGTCAATTCCGTGTAAATAAATTCCAAAATGACGATAGACTGCATTTTGGGTGAATTTGCATGCAAAATGTTTCCTTCTGGGAAGTTTTTAGAGCGATGACAAAACAAAATTCAATATGAACGTGCGGAGATAGAGACATCCCTGAGCCCGGTGCTGACGCTAGGCGGGGATGCATCTGGAATATCTCTTGTGAACTTCCGCGATGAGAAATCTAGGTTTTAAGGTCGGCACTCAAAACACTCATTAGGCAATCGATTATCTAAATTTTACGATTTTTAGTACACTCGTCATCTAGAAAAATTATCAAAAAAATTTTTAAATCTATTGCACTTGTGCTAATTCAGTCCTAAACCTTACAATTATACCAATTTAGTGCTAAATTTTTTGATGATTTGTCAATTTAATCCTAAACTTTTCAATTGTGTCAATTAGTCATAAACTTTTCAATTTGTCATTCAGTCCTAAACATTTTGAAACTTTGTCAATTTAGTCCTAAATCTCTTGAAATTTCATCATTTTAGTCATAAACTTATTATTGGAGTAGGAAGGACTAAGTTGGCAATTCGTTAAAAGGTTTAGGACTATTTTCGTAAATTATTAAAATGTTTAGGACTAAATTGACATAATTGAAAGGTTTAAGATTAAATTAGTAAATTATCAAAAGGTTTAGGATTGGATTGGCATAATTGAAAGATTTAAGATTAAATTGATAAATGAAGATTTGAATTTGCACAAGTAGATGCACAATTAGTGCCTTGAAAATCGAATTATTTCACAAGTGTTTTGAAAGACTCGTTAACAACACCCATCTTAATTGTTCGACCAGAAATTCAGATTCCGGATAAATAAATTTTGGAATCATATTGGAATTGTAAGATGAGTTGTACTTTGGATGAGTTGGATGCTTGGTCTCCTCTGAAGATCAGGGTAGAGAGATCTATCATTTTATATTAACCATCCACAACTCGACAGAGCTTTAACGAAAATTCCAACTTTGAAGTGCAGAGGGCTTTAGCAAATTCAACTTTGAACTCCGCGCACTTTCTAGCTGTCCAGCATTTTCCAGTCCCGAGATTCTCGTGCTATATTGTTAGTCGTGGTCACGTGCGGAATGTGTCTCCGTGGCAACATTTTGGAAGTCTACGTCATTGTTGACTAGATCTAATGACCAACCCATGTTTTGGTTTAAACACAAATGTTTGGGTACCCGAAAAAGGAAAATGACAGTCGTAGAATCGTAGGCATTGTCCAAAGTGTCAATGAGCGTATCCCACGCAGATGCACATGGATCATTGATTTCCAAGTTGACTTGCAATCCAGAATCGATCCTGTGACTATTAGAAATGGGCATCCAATCGATTGGTTCTTGAATCACCGAACATAAATTTTTACTATCTACAACACAAGATGTGCTAGGTTCCATATACGCCGTTGAGAATAAAGAAACGGAACGGATTATCTTCGAGACTTTTCCTTTTCACTTTTAAGGCTCCGTTTGTTTTACGAAAAATGACCTCACGAGGTAAAACACTTTTCAGGAAGTCATTTTCCAAGAAAATAACAATATTTTCCAGTATTTGGCTAATACTTAAAAATGAACTGAAAAATAATTTTCGTCATTTGGTAAGCAATTGATTTTCCGGCGGCAGGCAGCGGCAACTGGCGGCGGGCGACCATGGGCGGCGGTCGGCGGCCGAGGACAAACGGCGGCGACCGGCGAAAAATGATTTCCTCTTTTCAGAAAGAGGAAAACGTTTTCCACACTTTTCAAATGGTTTTCTTCATAAGAGGAAAATATTTTCCAGGGTTAACCTATTTTCCGCCCCCCAAACACCGGAAAATCCGAAAAAACATTTTTCGGGAAACCATTTTCCGTGAAACAAATGGAGCCTAAATATTTTTCTTTCACCGTGTCACCGAGCGAGAACCGGCCGTTCCCAATCCGTTACCGATTTTACCCGGAACCGGACCAATAATGCATGGCTGCCCACAACCTGCTCCGTTTATTCTTCAGATGTTTTACAAATTTATTCACACAAAGGAGGGCTGGGAACTTACGCACACTGCTTCCTTATAAATCTTCGTGGGACCCATAAGAACATTTTTCCCCAGGCAAGTTTCGCTTTTGCACGATTTATTGCTCCATTTTTCCCCCTTTTCCTTCACTTATTTGTCCAAAATAACAATTTTCTTAGGCGAACGTGCAGAGCGGGGTTTGAATTCCCTGTTTCAGTCGTTTTCCCATTGCTCCTTGATGTCCAGATTGGCCTTTGAGGGTCATGCTTATCTTCGCCATCTCCACAGTGAACAACCGCTCTCTTCGTGGCTGCCGTCTCTACCACTCCTTTGTTGGCCGTAGTTCCCAGGGAAATGTACCTCGTCGTGGACGGTACAATCTCAATTATAAATCCACCCATCATTATCACCTATTTAACATAAAATGCTTGTTAATTGAGAGATTGTGTGATAAAAAAATAATTTACTCTCAAGCTAGTAACCTCTTATTCATGCTTTTCATTGACAGGAAGGCACGTAGATCACGTTAAGTACTCAGACTTGTAATTGAGTGATGTAATGAGAAGTACGGAGTGCTATTATAGTGGAATGCTCTGCTGAACGTAGTCCTAATTTAAGAATGCATCGGTATAAAACATTTTCTTTCGACTTCTCTTTATTGCTTTTACGCTTTATTTTGTTGTGATTGTGTATTAAATCCTAATATTCTTCCTGTTTCCTTCCACGAGCAAAATAATATTTCGATCCGATCTAATTCGGTTCTGCATGAGAATTCAGAAATCGGACCAATTATTGCCGGAACTAGTATTCTGAAATAAGGAAGCGCCCCCAAAATCCATCGGTTTTGAGGATGAACCGGGATCGGTGCCCATCGCTATTGATTCATGCAAATGGGCTTCTAAGCAACCTCTTAGAAGCAAACAAAGCAGATCAATTAACTAAACCCCTTTTCCCCCCCTATTTTTTTTAATGCCATTGCTCTAATGAAATTGGTTCACTGTATCTTTCGGGCGATGGTCGAATCCCCATGATCAATCACAATCACTTATTTTCAGCAGCTGTCAGAGCGATTGATGGAGGTCAATTAAATCTATTGTCTGATCATGATGCTTCATTCGAACATAGACATTTTTAAATTAGGATTGATACCACAAAATTCTTAATTAATATACATATGATAAATATATCCTAATTTATTTTTTTGAACAAGAAAAATTTCAAACTAATACACATTTGACAAATTTATCCCAAATTATTTTTTTAATCTCAAAAATCCTAAACTGGTATATTGTGATAAATTTACCCCAAACTAATATATTTGTAACAAATTTGCCCTTCATTAATTTTGTCAAATTTAACTTCAAATTGCTTAGTTAGATGGCACGTGACACTTCACGGGTATACGAGTTTGGGATTTTTACCCTGTATTTATCGTAGATTTATCAATTTATGATTTTTCATGGTACTGATCCAATTTAATAAAGGGTAAATTTGTCATAGGTTTAATAGTTTGGGGTTTTTCGCGGTAAAAAAAATTATTTTTTGGTAAATTTATCACAGGTGTATTATTTTGAGGTTTTTCATGGTAAAAAAAATAGTTTGAGGTAAATTTGTTACATAGGTACCATTTTGGAGTTTTTCATGATATTAACCTTTTAAATACAAAGCGCCAACTTTGCCAAGTTGATGACGTCCAGCTATGATATATTCCTTCATTTTCTCACAAAGAGGGGGAAATAAAAATAAAAATAAAATTTATGCCTAAGTCTATCAGCTTACATTTCAATTTTATAGCAGCCGGTAAACATTAGTTGGAACTGATAATTCTAACGAAGGGGAGAACCGTAGATTAAAGTATCGAATCAGATTTGGAATCACGTTTGCCGAGCGAGGACACTGACAACCTAATCGAAGTCTTGCTTAGCCACTCGTGGCAAGCATCTGCACGCATCATTGCCAGCGCAGTAATCGGGGCACGGCACGTCTAAAATTTTTGGAAAAATTGCACTTTGGTCCTTCTAGTTTTTGGATCGCGCGTTTCTTGTCCCCTTGCTTGCTTTTGCCAAATTATGCCCCGGCGAAAGGTTAAGTCTTTTCCACAACCTCCGTTCGAATCTAATGGAGTTTCAATCGAACGTGACAATTTCTACACGAGAAATGACGATGCTGATCAACATCCTCAAGGTGTCTGGGTTTATATATGTCTACTTGGGTCTTCGAACGAGTTATTTGTTCTTCTAAGAGAACAAGTATATAGTCGAATTATTCTCAACAAGACTCTAAATTAGATTTTAAGGGCTCAAAGAGGTATGAATAGCCTAGTTAGAACTAACTCGTGCACCTCTTCATCTAGCATTGGGTAGACCTCATACAATACTTATCCTAGCTCTATGATATCTTTTGTTTCACTTCTTCTAAAAGTATTTCTATTATAATTGACAATACTAGGTGGACAAGCTTTAGAAAATAAAATACAGGTTTTATAGTAAAACATGCCTAAAATTACCTAAATCAATGTGAAAATTCCAAATAAAATCTTGATATGAACTCCTTTTCTCAAAAAGGGATCTAGAATAGACTTTGTTTCAAATAAAGGTTAAAAGTGACCATATCAGTCTCGTTGGGCAGTCAAATGCTCGACGGCCAACATTTCCAGGAGAATACAATAGGGGCAAATTTGTCAGAAAATTACAATTAGATTAGACCATCCTTTCTAGTAGTATCGTGGTTCTCAAGAGATACAAATTTCATCCTAATCAACTGACTATTGATATTTAACAAATCTAATTTTGACCCTATCTGAGTTCAACTTGGAGATGGAAGTCCTCTTTCTGTCCAATCAATTGGGACATAATCAATAGATTCCTTTCCGGGAGTGATTCATCCTTCGCAAATGCACAAATGCAAGTTTTTTTTTTGTTAGTATAGCTTTTTTCGAAACATTGAGATCATCTTTTTTATATAAGCGTATTTATATGTGTTGTCCGGAAAGAGGAGGACTCAATGGATCTGATGGTGCCAAGTGGAAAGGTCGTCGCTCAACAGATAAAAGTTACTCTAGGGATGACAAGCTAATCTTCTCGTGAATGTGAAAAATATTTTGGATTCAAGAATGATTCAATACTGGTTAAGGGGTCATTATCAATATGCATATCACAATTGCATTCACTTCATATCCCTTTGGTGTCATTGACAAAAGAGATGTCGTGTCTAGTCTATATCTTTCATGTTTTCTTTTTGCTCCCCAGTGGATCGTATCCTCCTCACCACCACCGTCCTCTCGCTCCTCGTCCTCTCTCTTCTGTTAAGTAAATGTTCCTGCAATTTTATAGCAGGTTCATCAATTTGAGTTTCTCAGAAAGAGCGGTCTCTTCTTTGCAATTCCAATGGAGGTGGAGGGTTTATTTGCGTGTAGAAGGACAAACATGTCACTTTAATTGGGCATGAGTTAGGAGGTGATCACCTTAGACTTCTTCGATTACAATTGAATCATTGATTACCGCATGACTAATGCCACTGAAAACTAGTGCCTACCAAGCAATCACTTTGGACCTCTGTTCTTCTTATTTTGGAATATGTGTCGTTTTCTTGTTTTTTTTTTAATACCACCAAAAAATCCCATCACGTGTACTAAAAAAAATAACTTTATTGTCACGAAAATCCCAAACTAGTACAACTTTACCTCAAAATTAATCTTTGTTACACAAAAAACCTCAAATCTACTGTGGCAAATGGACTCTCCATTAATAATTATCCCATAATAGACCCCCCCAACAAAAAAAAAAAAAAACTTCAATCCGATATTCCCTTTAAATTGCTTACATCAAAACACAGGTGGGCAAACAACTGAGATGGTCGGCATGTGATGTGCCTCTGGCATGGAAAATTAACATACATTGATCAAACGATGTCATTTACTATTGACATCTAAATTTTGACGATCCACTCAGATATCCATAGCATAAAAAAGTTAGAGGTCAGTTCGATTTTTCAAACAAAAATATTAGTTAATTGCATATAAATGTTAGGAGTAATTTAAGTAAGCTCCTATAACTGCATTTGATTTAATAGACTTAACGAGTTTAGTTCAATTCGCGGTAAAATTTGGCTACTTTAATCCTATGTATTAGCCGAAATTTGTGCATAGGGAGCGGCTAAGTTGGACATGATTTATTAATTAAGTTCAGAAAAATACAAGTAGTTGGGGAATTTCCTTACCACTCTTATCATTTCCCTGTTAAAATACATCAAATGGTAAGTTTTGAAAAATAACACATCACAACGTTCCAAACGAGTCATTCAAACATAGAGATAGATAGTTAAAACCATACTTAACAAAAAAAATTCCTAGCGATACCCTTAAAGTGCTTACATAGTTTCGACTAGGTTATTCTTGCATTTATTAGTTATCTTATTCATGGATAAGTAAGTAATTCTCCGAATTTTTTTTCTTATTCGTGAGGATTGGAACCGATGCTTTGACTTTGCCCAAAGGCAAGGTAATAGATGATGGACAAATCAGTTGTCGAATCATCAAGACCATAAAAATATAGAAGTGAGCGAGTTGAGGTTCTACCTGAAATCTACCCGTTGAAATAGATTTCAGGGTTTACCTAGGTCCCATTTGTATTCAATGATCACTTTTAATAACCATCACTTGCTACTACAATCAACTAATCACAACTCATAGTTAGACACATTGTAAAAGTCTCGATCGTAAATACTACAAAAAATAAAAGCTCAAACTAGTAATTTCAAATTACACACTCATCAATGGATGCCATTGTATACCGCAGAATTACACAAAAACATATACCGAGAAAAACACAAAAATTTGTTCTAAGTTCCATCTATCTAGAACTTCAAACCTATCTGTCGGAACAAATTCCTCAATTTTTTAAACCTAGACCCACAATGCATACCTTGAAACCTAGAACTGAACTGATTCCCCACCAGTCCAATTCCAAGTTTTAGGTTCTACCCAGAAACCATGTTCACCCATATAAAGATAAAAACATGTGGCTGTTCTTATTCAGATCATCTCCATTGGATGGCTACAGTTTCATGATCACAAAAGCTTTACCTACTGTCCTGTCCTTAAGTAAAGTACCATTGAAGTTCAATAGACGATATTCATGCATTAAGTATAGCTTTATCCGAAATTTCCATGTTTCACCTCAACATTCTTTCACTGTCGCAATTCTAGATTACAAGAGTTAAGAGAAAAGAAAGCCAACAAAAATCAATTAGAAGTACGTTTACATCTTGAGATTCTTGACCATAATAACAACCATTAACACCTTAATCTTAATTCATAATATCTCTTTATTTTCAACATAATATAACCCTAATTTTCCCTAAAGTTCATAAGTCATTCCAACCTTCAACATTCGCTTGTGGGGAATGTCAAAGATCTTGTCACTCTGCCTCAAGTTCTTCTTCAAGAAGTTGTAAGCATAATCAATCAAGACCCTCTTCGCCAAACTAGCCCCTTTCACTGCCACCACCTCATTCTCACCAATTAAGTGAACCACACCCGCACGCCAAGCCTTATCCAACACACTAATCTCTGTCTCCAATGCCTCTTGTGCCTTGTGATTAAAATTATCATCAACTTCATCATCGAACTCTTTTTTGACCTTATTCTCACAATTCTCCTCACCCACTAACCCATCAACCGATTGCTCGTCATCATCCTTGCCGTTGTGTAACTTCACTTGATCGGTCATTGTCCAATGCTCTTCCATTACAAACTCCTCGAGCCTTTGAAAGAGGAGCCTCTCGAACGGCTCGTCGTGCTCATTCCGTGAGTCGGTGTACCCGTACCTCACGACGCACCGGAATACATTGAGCTCTTTCGGCTCAACTCGGCGGAACAGGAACCTCTCTTCTGACGGGACTTTGCTTATCGGGAGCGACTTTATCGAGACGAAGACAAGGACGGAGTGGACGGCGGGCACGTTCTCCACATAGTGCTTGAAAATCGGCGGGATCCCTTGGACGAGCTCCGAGTAGAAGATCGCGAGCCCCGGCATCCGGCAGAGGCCTGCAGGGTCAGTGGCAATCTCCCTGAGCTTCTCCAGCGACATCTTATGGTCGAGCTCATAGTAGTACTTGCGCCGGTACACGTCGTTCCACACGTACATTATGGTCATAAGGAGGGCGGCAAAGGCCAATGGAAGGTATCCTCCTTGGTAGAATTTGTAGAGGACTGAGCTCAAGTAGAGAAGCTCCACAGTGCCCACAACTAGAATGTAAGTGATGACGACGAAGATGTTCCATTTT
>JAGVVM010005167.1:0-44979 GCA_019149425.1 Psidium friedrichsthalianum
AATCTGCGGTTTGACATGAAAATGTCACCCATTGCCCAATCGAGGTTTCTTAGCAGACCTTCATCTCATCTTCCTGTGCATGAGAAAAATTCCATAGTAACTTTTCTCAAAGTCCCATTCGCCTCAATCAAATATGGCCCGGTTCTTTCTTCAGTCATGACTTTCAACACTTCCTTGCTTCGAAACATCACCCATGCCCTATCTGAAGCATACAAGTTGACAAACAGTACATTCTGTGAGGTCGGAAGAGGTTTAGTTTCAAAGCCTTTTTGCTAGACGGTCCGCCATATCAAACCTTTCCCGTGCAGCCGGCATTGTAGCAAGCAAGCTTCCTGATATAACCAGATCAGCCCAAATCAATTCACCAATTAGCTCTTCTGCCTCGTATAATCTCCAGCCCGTCCAACATGTCAATTAGGCCCCCCCCCCTCTCAAGTTCTAAATCAGGGGAAACCCCATACTGCTCTATCATAATGTTATGTAAGCTAACCCTTTGTCCACTAGCAGCATGGTTGCAAGCTATCAAGAGTCTACAAATGTGATAGAATCGGTCTTACTCCCCCGCAAGCATCTGCTGAAAAAATTTCAGGCTTTCTCTCCAAGCCCATGATTTTCCATTCACAGCATCATGGTATTCCATGAGAAAGATTCCGGGAGAGCATCCCCAAATACCCTACAAGCATATTCCAGGGAACCACATTGAGCGTACAGATTGATAAGGCATTACAACTCCAACATCCCATGAAACTTTGTTCTAATCAGATGAGCATGACTGTTTGCCTTGATGAAGTGAAGCAAGCTTGCACAAGCAGTCATACACGGGTGTAACTGAAGTCGTAAAGCAGTACAGTTGCACTCAACTTTCAGCTGCTTGAAAATTCTCAACTCTTTTGTAATAATCAGGCACTGATACAGCAGTCATTAACGTGTTCCAGGAAATGGAGTTCTTTATCTTCGATCACTCTAAAAGCCTCTCACCGAATCAACCACATGAACTTGGAGTAGAATGCCATTATCAAATTGCAAACGAAGCACGGGTCAAGTTGAAGTTTGATTGCCTAGGACAATGGTAAGCCATCCTTTCTGTAAAAATTTTGATCAAGGGAATCCCGGATAACACGACAAATGCTGAAACCTGTCTGGAGAAGACCCTGTTCATGCATTATCTTAAAGACTCAAATCCCTTCTGGTCTGATGATTTTTCTACAAACCCAGCAATTACCTGTATATAAGTAACCAGTGTTTGGTTCAAGCAACACACATCCCTGACTCGGCAATCATCACAAAGGCCCAGTTTCATTACAATGAAATCATGAGAGTGGCAACAAAATAACCGGGTGCGTACCGGACTTCAGCGAATGGGCATGAATTTGCTGGCCTTGCACAGCAAGCCTCAAGCGAGGCGCATGAACGCGGGCACTAGCGTAAACATACGCATTCGGGGCAAAACCCATTTGAGAGAAACAGTCCACGCGCCATCCCATAGTCCCCAGCATGGGCTTGCAGCCCTGATAGCTGGCGGAACTAGAGACCAGACTCTCACGGGCATTCATCGAACACCCGACGTGCGGTGAGATGTTGCCGCACTTCGCGTACATGTTGAGGACATGGTTGGAGACTATGGTATCGAGTGCATCCCTTGCACGTGTGGCAAGAGCGTGAAGACACCATCCCACGGCGATAGGCTTGATCTGGAGCATTGGTACAAGAGGAGCCAAGGCCTCTCCGTTCAGTGTTTGAAACGGCGGGAAAATTTGGAGTCGGAGGCGAGGATCAAGTCCAAGTCGTTTATTCAAGCCGCCTCATCAAATGGAGCGTCAGGCCTACACTTGCGCGCTCGCCGGCCCGTTAATCACGCGGCCCGTCAAGCAAATTCTAGCCTTTTTCTTCACCAAATCCAGCTTTATTTACTGAACACATTCTGCATTTCCGAACCGACTCAAGATTTTCTAAGTTTTGTAGTTAATTATATCATTGTTTATTTGTTCAAACTGACCTCGATGCAGCACCTTATGGGAAAAAGTATTCGCCTTTCATTTCAAACAATATAAGTTAGAAGCTACTAATAGAGATGGCAAATGGATCTAAAAAACCTATATTAATTCCATATTTCATGATATTGCGTCATAAAGAATTTTTAACTTTTAAAAGTGGTTCTTAGAAACTTAATGGGTTATAAATGGAGTTTGAATACGGTCATAAATGGATTAGTTAGGAAAATATATAAAAAAATAGCTATAAATATATAGGAACAATATTCCTAAACTAAATTTGAAATTGAAGTGATTAACAATACAGTCGAGTTGGGTATAGGTTCCCACTATATTTATATAGTATTGAAAATCGGATTAAATGGATTACATGAGTCAATATGAGTCGGATCTTATTCGATCCGTTCAACTTGATCCGATTCACCTGTTTGACACCTCTCATTACCAACAATATTCAAAGAAAGGACTAAGATTATTGGAGATAACTTAAATTACTCGATTGCGAAAGATTTAACAACTAAAAATAAACAAAGCGAACATAGCAACACGTCAGCCATTGGCTTCGAGGTCAACTTCACAAGTCCGGATTCCACGTAAAATTCCCACAGATCCGGGTCCACGTGAAATTCCGTGGAGAGAGATTCCACATTAAGTGTTGGATCGGATCGTTCGTGGATTCACTTTGTTTTTGTCTAAGGAAGTTTCTCTCCTGTTTTTAAAGAAGTTGGAATATTCAAAGATGTTGGACGGACTTCTAAAATGCGGGTTGTCGTTTTTTGCAGACCCAGCGTCGAGGGCAATCCAAGTACAAGGCACGACAAATGCTAAAGGTCGCCTTTGACAAAGAAAGTCAAAAACGCAACATACTCTATTGCACCATTGACCAACGCCACCAGTTGTCCTGCAGAGAGCACACTATTCTATTAAGGCTTCACTTCGTCGATTCCGGCAGATTACAATGCTTGAAAAGTCACGGCGTTTGGGAGGTCGGAGCTGTAAGCCGTTGAAAATTGACCCACTTGTCCAAGTAGTAAATCCCCGTTACTTCCACTTTGACTAACCGGATCATTGGTTCGTCATATTTGGAGGCCAGTTCCTAAAAACAGGTCATGTAAAAAAAAATTGAATATATTTAGATGATATCCAAATCCGTTCTGCTAAATCAAGTCAATCGCATTTCAAGACTCAATGAGTTCTCCATGCTAAATTCATGACCGAACATTTTTCGAAGTTCATGTAATGTTACTAATTTTATCCCGTCACGTCATCCGTATAAATGAGTGTGCACAAATATAATATATGTATCTTCCCAATGCCGACGTGTGTATATATTGACTCTGTCTCTGATGAAGTTCTGATAGCTCTCAGAAACTAAGCACAAGCTTCTGAGTTCATATTGCCAGCATCTAGTGGGGAGGAAGAGCTCCATCCGCGATCCTCCGAGATGGATTCGGGCGAAAAGCGTCTCATGAGCTCGGATACAAGCAAGAACTCAGAAGAGAGATGGTTCACGCATCAATACACCCCCTTCCTTTTTCATCTTTGAATGTTCATGTCCATTAGTTGAGCTTCACCTTCATATGATGCGAGTACCTGTCAAGTTAATGAACCAACACCTGCATATGCTGATGGATATTTTTTATGTCGCAGACAATGTTCAAGACGCTCGCACTGACGTTCTCGAGCATGGCGGTGTTCACGGTTACGCCGCTGTACGGGGTGAGCCTGCTATACGCAGGACCGGCGAGCTTAATATGGGGTTGGGTCGTCGTCACTTTCTTCACTTGGTTTGTAGGGCTTGCCATGGCGGAGATCTGCTCCTCCTTCCCTGTATGTTCAATTCTGTTTTGGCCTTTCGCTTTTCTTATGGAAATTATCAGATGCCAATGAACTTAACTTCGCCAAGCAAACTCATTCGATAAGGAATGTTAGTGAACTGTGCTTGATTGATATTCACAGATTCTACTTGATTGATTCTATCGTAGTTCATTTATTTGCTAGCTGAGTGAACTATGCTAATGGCTAGTGCTATAATTGAACAGACCACCGGTTCACTTTATTTCTGGGCGGCCCATTTGGCTGGACCGAGGTGGGGACCATTTGCATCGTGGTGCTGCGCATGGCTTGAAACCATCGGTCTAGTTTCGGGGATAGGCGCTCAGGTATTTGAGCGACAGCGGCTTTCTTCATGCCTTCATTCTTGCACGACATAACACTTCGCGTTAGTACAATCCATTAAAGCGTGGTGTTTTCATGAAAGGATGGCTTTTTGATTTTGCTAGGCATATTCAGGAGCGCAGGCACTACAGATTATTATTCTGTTGTCGACCGGAACAAACACAGGAGGAGGCTACTTTGCTTCTAGAAGTGTATTCCTGTGCATGTACATTGGCCTCACCCTAGTATGGGCTGTTCTCAACACTTTTGCACTCAGAGTCATTGCATATCTGGGCATCATTTCAATATGGTGGCAGGCAAGAATTCGTCTGTTCTCACAATTTTCTGTACGAATAGGAAGCTAGGAACTGATGGTTTTGAAATGAAAGGCCATTCACAGTGCTATATATGTTGTCACGAAATTTTTGCAGGTTTTGGGTGGCCTGGTAGTGATTATAGGGCTTCCTTTGGTGGCCAGCCCGACGCAATCGGCTTCCTATGTCTTCACTCACTTTGAAATGTCACCGGAATCGACTGGTGTGAGCAGCAAACCGTATGCGGTGATTTTATCTGTGCTTCTCAGCAACTACTGTCTATATGGCTATGACACGGCTGCCCATCTCACTGAGGAAACCAAAGGAGCTGATAGAACTGGCCCTACTGCTATTCTTTCTAGCATCGGCATCATCACGGTCTTCGGATGGGCTTATAATCTTGCTCTCACCTTCAGCATCAAGGTAAATATGCGACTCCTTTTACCCCCACGTATGAAATTCTTACACTATGGGAAGGGAATTTTGACATGGGAATGATTCTAACGCAGGATCCAAACTACTTATATGATCCAAACAATGAGACAGCAGGAGCACTTGTTCCCGCGCAGATAATTTACGATGCATTCCACGGGAGGTTTCACAGCTCAACCGGAGCTGTCATATTTCTCTGCATCATCTGGGGATCCTTCTTCTTTTGTGGACTAGCAGTTACTACAAGTGCTGCTAGAGTAGTGAGTCTCTCTCTCTCTCTCTCTGCACATTTGCGCTAGATTGACAAGCTTTCGCCTTCTCCTTGTAGGTTTACGCACTCTCCAGAGACAATGGAATCCCATTCTCACCAATCTGGAGAAGAATCCATCCAAAGTACAAAGTCCCATCCCATGCTGTATGGCTCTGTGCATCCATTGGCATGCTTCTAGGCCTTCCCATACTGAAATTGGACGTGGTTTTCACAGCCATCATTTCCATCAGTACCATCGGTTGGGTGGGTGGATATGCAGTTCCGATTTTCGCGAGGCTCGTGATGGCTGAGGAGAATTTCAAACCGGGACCGTTCTATTTGGGCAGAGCAAGCAGGCCAATCTGCTTAGTGGCTTTCCTGTGGATATGCTATACTTGTTCGGCCTTTCTACTCCCGACTTCGTACCCAATCCGGTGGAAAACTTTCAACTATGCGCCGATTGCATTAGGTATCGTCCTGACACTAGTAATGCTCTGGTGGTTGTTGGATGCTAGGAAATGGTTCAAGGGGCCGGTAAGAAACATTGAGGTACAAAATGGAGGGTGAAGGATTTCCGTTGCAATAGAGAGAGAACAAAAGACGGGGAGGGAAAATTGCTCTTCCGTTGTGTGATGCCTCAGTCTGAACTCCACTTTTGTCGATTCTTCCCCGAAAAAGATAGCATCTGCAAGCTGTTTAAGAAGGCATCAAAAGCAAACATCAGACATTTATAACTCAGTTGAATCCCGTTGGTACTCATTGCACTTCTTCTGATTCCATCATCATCATCATCATCTCTCTCTCTCTCTCTCTCTCTCTCTCTCTCTCTCTCTCTATATATATATATATATATATATATATATATAATATCGTAAATGTCCTCAAAATATGGGAAACTCTCCAGCATAATAGCATATTTACAACTTAGTAAATAATTTAAATAATCATTCAATTGGATTGAAATGATAACAATAGCATTCTAATGTTCTCAACATCCCCAAGTACATTACAAGAATTTACAAAAGCTATTGCAAATTTGTACTCTCTCTCTCTCTCTCTCTCTAGTATAACAGGGTTTCATTACAATACAGTTGAACCCGATGTCCCAGACCCCCAAAAAAGGGAGACGGGCGTTCCTATTTCAGTCACTTAATCAAGGTGATCCATTAGATAAATTTTAGTATGCTTTTTGAATTGCATGTGAAAAAACAATATCTGTGCCCTACAGCTGTGATATACTCTTCGGAAGAATTGACTCTGCATTCCCATATCTCAAATATCCGATCAAACTTCGAGCAAACACCATACTGCAAGCCATCATACTCCAATGTCAGTCCTGCCAGCAGCAAATAGATATCTTAACAAAATTGCAAAAACTTGCTATCATTGTTAAAGAGAATTTCAACTTCTATACCCAGATATGCTGCAAGTTCCTTGAGCACATGTATAGAACAAGACGAGTCTAGATGTCATTCCCTTCGAAAACCAGAAGTTTGCAGGGAGTGAAGGTTTTCCTTAATAAACATACTAACGCCATCCAAGAGCAACATCTCCAGAAAAGCAATTGGTCATTGAATTGGAGTAAATATTCCTGAAACCAAAAGCCTTTATGTTCAACAACTTAAGATTCCAATCCAGTTAGCTCAAAGCATAATTGATACAGCAAACTTAGACACAAGAAAATAAATAAAGAAGATAAATGACAGAAATTATCAACCCTGTCAAAGATCACCGAAGGGAATAATCTTGGACGGTACACACACAGTGCTCTACTCTGGACGAAAATGAAAAAGACTGTAGGCAACAGACCAAAAAAGTACCATTGAACAGAAATTTCTTTAGGTGTTATGACAAGTATATTTCCTCTGTTTCCAATGGTGATGACCAGTAACGAGTCAGTGATTCGACTGTAAGCCTTCTTGTGGCACTAAGCATTGAGATGAAGAACCTGCAACCATCAATTTTGTATTCTTCGAGAGGATTCCTATGCCCGAAACTTCGTACATTTACCTGACAAGATGCACATATAAGTCAGGTGATCGGTCAAAAGCCAAAGATAAGAAACCAGGAGAAGAAACTGAAGTACCGCAGAACTGAGCCGGTTCATGTTCACAAGATGGTCCCTCCAGAAGCAATCTAGGGTCTTCACAAGAACTGCTCTCTGTTTTTACGTATCATCATTTATGTTTGTTCAAATACATTTAGCAGCAAACAATATGAATTATGAACGAAGGTAATTCGCCACTAGTTTACCCTGCTAACAAGTTGAAATTAAAACCTCAACTCTCTGGGATTTAGCTTAAGTAAAAAAATGCAAATGACGCACATCAAGTAATTTGTTGTTTAATTTTGTGTAATCCATCCACGCTATATGCCTGTGGAAAGAAGATGAATACTTTTTCTTTTTCCTGACGGCAATTAGCAACTAAAACAATGCACCAACACGATAAACTTGAATCAAGCCAGAGATCATCCGTCACCAATGTTCGGCCAGCTAAGTTCTGGTCATCTCATCATTTACAAGTCATTGGATTTCCTGACTTCGCATCTTTAACTACAGAAACCTCATATTTTTCGTTCTTTTCCTTACTCAAACAGTTTCCACAATTTATTAAGGATTTCAAAAATCAACCCAAACACCTTTTCTTGAAAAGGAAATTTTCAAAGTGGATTTTCAAATCCACTTTTTACTCTGCTAGCTAGACACACTTGTCAAGATCTTTCAGAAGTGATCTATGGACCAAGTATTCTCAGTGCAATGAAAATTTCACCTCAATTTCCTTCACATAAGCATGGTCATATCCCGATTCTTGGACGGCATCCAAGTATGAAGTGATCAAGAGATCTCCAAGGTACTTCCTAAGTAAACTAATGGCAGACCGATACCTCCCATTCCTGCATTACATAAATGCATTGCGTTAATTGTATATTATCATGCCAAATATTACCAAGATATAGCAATCTACTCCACAGAGTGGATACAATGTTATACTCACTTGGCCATATCATCAGAGCATATGACAAGCCAACGTTTCAATGAAGCGCTCTTCATGCGAATTCCTCTAAAAGTGTTTGGAGGTTTTGGCAAGTTTGGAAGGTTAAAGTTGTTAATGTCTACAGAATTTATGTCATCAATATGAGTAAGTGAGTTTAGTAAAGCCTCCTCGCTGAGTCCTGAAAATGAGCCTGCAGGTTTAACTATCAATAGACTATGGAAGTAGGTCAGGGCAAATCAAAACGGAGAATCATCAGCGAGCCCCTCACCATCCAATAACTTCCCAGAAATGGAAAGTAACTCTTCCAACAGCTTATTCAAGCTCCAGGTGCTCGGATGCTATCAAAAGAAACAGAATAAAATCATGAAAGAGACAAAAATGGCCAATGTAATAGCAAATTCTATCATAAACAGCAAATACCTTTGCTGGATTAACATTTGCTATTACTATTTCATCAACTACTGCTTGCATGTATCTGCAAGAAAAATATTTTCAGATGCTACTAGAAGTGTAGTCATATAGAGCTAAAATTAGTATCCTTGTCTTGGTGATGATGAGATATGCATGAAGTCATAGTTTTGGGGATGAAAAATGCTCAATACTCCTTAATCGGTCTGGCTCTGGACCTATGTGCCTATGACTTCATGCCTATTGTTAAATGTAAGAACCACATCATGAAAGCTAGACATGTTTTACCTGCTAAAGAGTTCTGTACGTTCTGGTTCAACTAGAGAAACAACTAGTCAACTACCGTAAGGCAAACGAATATTTTATGTGCAACATTCATATCAGTACAAAAAATGTCTTCCCATATTGCACATTAACACATCCATATGTAAACAGCTATGATGCATAAGGATCCTTGAAACAGCTTTGTGCAAAAAAAAAAATGATGTAATCAGAATAATTGCCTGCAAAACCAACAAAGGTAAAGTGCCCGGAGAAAATAAGGATGCCATTTCATCCACAGCTATCAATGGAGGAATTTTATAGCAGCACATAAGTGACATTACTGAAAGGTAGAGGCACTGACTGGTATATGTGCTGGGAGCAACTTTCGCTATCGCCCATTAGCATCAGCTGCCGAAGATCATACACGTGCTTTCTTTGCACCTAAAAGAAAAATTCAAACCATATTAGGGATTTCTTGTTTCTTATTGATAGTATAAACTTGTTCTTTTAGTGGAAAAGGACATGTCCTGGAACTATAAAACTGTCAAATGTTGACAAGAACTTCAATAGTCGTGTAAAAAAGCTGAAGATTTTGTGCAGCATGTGCAACTCAGAGGCACAAAGATGATTGCAGTATGCTGGACCAAATCTTAACAAGGCCCAGTCAAGCAGTCTGTATGACACGCACCTCTAATACTTCATCAAATTCGACCAGGCTCTTTCTTATGCCGAAGAAGTACTTCTCTGCATTTATTTGCAGTGCCAAGAGCTAAAAGCAAAAACTTCACCTCAAAAAATGGAGAAAATGAGGGAAAACGGAAAAGTACTTCACAGTGGATAAAGAAGTAAAATCGCAGTGCAGGACCTGTTTTACAATTGCATCACCTTCAATGGGCATGTCCTCATCGTTTGTAATTTTTGATATTAGTCTAACAGCCCACTCTGTGTCAAAATTGAACTTTTGAAACATCTCATCCTGCAAGCTGTTGCAAAAAGGAGCACCAGATGGCTTTAAGTCAATTCTGATTTAGTAAATTCAATGTGACCCATAGCAGCAAATTTCCTCAATCCAAATTTTGGGTAAATCCGAAAACAAGATTTCATGCCAAAGAATGAACAGCAACACAAAAGTTCATAGGCAATCAGCCATTTGAGTTATCAACTAATTATAAGCATGGAATCAGATTTTTTTAACTAAACAAGATATACCATTACAAAAACAATAAGCCATGTTAGATCCAGGGGATGGCTGCATTAGAATATTAGCCAGCACATATTTTCTTTTGTTACTTTTCCATCTTGTATAATGGCTTTTTATCTGGTTGACATATAGCAATTTAACGTTGATAAAACATAAGAAAGTGGAAGATTTTCTCAGCACGTCCAAAAGCTGATGTAACTCCCTCTCACGTTGGCCCACTGCAATCTTCCTGTCTAGGGACAACTTTGAGAATTAAAACATCCTGCATGTGTCATGATGGACCTACTGACCCTAATCCCAAGGGAGAAAATTGATTAATCTAGAAACAGGATGGAAGAAACTCAAAGAATCACCTGATAATAGACATGTATGGTATTCGAATGCATTTCATAATTTTCATTTTTCTTGATCAAGAACATGCTAGGAATGAAATGTCATTGATTTATTGGACAAGACATAAAAGTGCCATCAGTATTCCTGAAAAATCTACAAGAGAGGCCTTCAAGCTGAAAGTTCTCAGATGCTGACACAAAAAAATGATGTCATGACTGAGAAAAGGTCACCAAGATCCTTATTCACAAACAATTAACAAAACAAAAATTTCTCCCTTAGATAAATTCACATAATCTAAGCCTAATGGCTGGGTCACATATAATCATGCAGCAATCTACCTGACCATAAATCGTGTTGATCCAGGATCCCCCTGCCTTCCTGCTCTGCCGCGAAGCTACACCAGCAAAAGAGGGACGAATCAAGATAGGAAATGGACATGAAACATATTAAGATCAGAATTTTCAGTGACCAATAGAACAATAGAAAAGACAGACAATGCATACAATTCAACAAATAATAATCTGAAATCCATATGATAAAAAGTGTAAATAACTGCGGCAAGGCATAAAAATAGAAGAAAGCACACAGACCTTAAGAATGATTGACGAACAGGGAACACCTAAAAGTTAGAGATTCTGTTTGTCCTTCTAATTCAAATCAAAACATAGTAATCAAAAAGAAAAAAAAAACTGAGGAATCTAAACGAGAAGTAAGGCTACACTCAGAAAATAGTCAATAGACATTGTAAAAAAAAAAAGAAGGCACTCAACTTATCCATTAATTAATTAATTGCTAAAGAACAAGAGTCGAAAGATACCAGAATATGTCAAACATACAAAACATTGTGTGACCCAAATAACAATGGGAGCACAAGATTTTTTACGCTGGAGAAGCATGTATCAAGCAGCTATGACTTGTCATTGAGCATGGATTGCATCTAAACTGGGCGACAATTCATTTTGGTAGATCATTGAGCATTAGATAGCTCATTTGAGGAAATATTTGCAAGATCAAAACTTGCCTGATTGTCTATTCTGCGAGACTCATGCAAGGATGTTCCAATTACATGAAGGCCCCCAAGCCTTTTAACTTCGGCTCCTTCATTGAAACAGTGCACTTCACAATCCTTTAAAACTTCCAGATAAGCTATTGCTATGGTAGGACCCAGTGGGTACATCTCAGCCTGCTCATTGACAAGCCTCTGTAATTCTTTTATATCAGTTGACTGACTTATTTCAACTGATTCTGAGATAATGGATCTGGCCTCCTTTAACGTCCAGTATTTGCCCTCACTCTTGCGAACATATTTGGCTGGTCGTTTACATTTGAAACTTACACATGTTAGCAATATATATGTTTAAGCAAGTGCTCATTTAGCATACTGATGTATCATATATGTGACAATAAAAATGGCACTAAGGACAACTATAAAGAAGTGTCACAAACCCATTAATGCCGTCTTTGCTAGCAGAGCTAATGACGATGGTCCCACCTTTATTTTTGAAAGAACCTACAAAATAAAATCAATTGAAACCACAAATAAATGTCCAACTGGCTATACTGAATTTATAACTACTAGTCAAATCAATCCATTTTCTGTAGCAGCTTAAAGTTTGTACCTTTCCTAGAAGCATATCTCCATCAGCCTCCAATTCTGGTACTTCTTGGGTGAGAAATGAGAGTAAACTGTCTTCTACGATTTCTTTTGCTAACATCTTCAATTTCTCAGCCAAGAGAAAAGTGGATACTACCTTTAGTACTGACCCAAGCAGATCAGAAGAAACAATGCTACGACACAGGCAGATGCCAGAGAAATAGATCAAATGTCATTTAGAGATGAGATACGATTCAGACTTTCCTAGGACAAGTCATGCAAAACTAAAACTAAAACTAATGATTAAAGCATCACATACTTTTGGATTTCCTCCAAGGATTATGTCCGTGCCCCTCCCAGCCATATTTGTAGAAATTGTAACAGCATTCTTTCTCCCAGCTTGAGCAACGATCTCTGCCTCCCTTGCAGCATACTGATGAAACAAAGCATAAAGTTGAACATAAAATATGGATACTCTACAAGACCTCATCTAGCTAACACTTTGAAGAATGTATTTGAATTGACCTTAGGTCGGGCATTCAAGACATTGTGAGGAATCTTCCAGTCCTTCAGCAGATCAGACAAATGCTCGGAGTTCTTAACACTGCATTAAGAAGATATTGCTGTCATTGAATGGTTTTAAATTCTGGACATTCATGCATAAAGCTATAATGAGAAAATACCTGCAAATTACATGAGCAAGTACATAAAACGATGCGTGCGATTGATGTTTGACATCAAGATTCAGTGCCCGAGGACCAGCTAGGGACATGCAATTAATGAGATGGTCCATTCCCGCTCTTCAAAAAATTTAAAATAACCCTCAATTGTCCCACAGAATGCCCCTTTTAGAGCCCAACCCACATGGCTTCACAAATCACAACAGGTTTGTTAGTTTACATAATGTCCAGTTCCAGGAAGCTATATCCAGCAAAAAAAATCTATATCTGAAGCACCACTCAATGTCCAATGCCTCTGTTATATCACAATATTCACCCAATAAACACTCTGAAAGACTGCCATGAGGTGAATATTCTAGTTCTATTCTATCCATTGATTATCACACGATGCAAGCAACCGTCATTCTATCCAAGAACACTCATATGGAACATGAACCTACTCTCTCTACATGTCTGTGTCTATATGTGTGTGTTGCCTGCAATTCAGTTATTGTCTAGGTTCGACCTAAAGTTTTTAAACCACGTCTTCCCCAAATATTCTTTGACGGGCCCATCATCAATGTCTTTACATTTTTCCCTAATCAGGGTGCTCCTCACCAAGTTCTTGACTTCACAGATTAGGGCCCTCTTCTTTGAGGCCTAAAAATGAGGATACTAATCAAAATCATGTGAATGTGGTTGGGACGGTGATATTGTCATGAGCTGTGCCATAAGTGATAGGCCTTCTCTTCATAGCAAAGACTCTGAAAACAGATTTGGTGGTCATATTTCTGTCCACTAAGGAGAAAAACTGAAGCTGTTCACCTGGTCGTGCCCACCAAAACAGGGCGTCCATGTCTAAACATGTACTCAACTTCTTCACGAACAAATTGCCACTTCCCACGAGCAGTCTATAAGAAGAACCAAAGGCATAAGCAGAAAGAGTTATGATTGCAGAATATAAGACGATGAATACAAACATAGATCACAGATGTTGTTCTCCTACAGCGAAAGCTTGGATGGGTAAATCTTTGCGGATATTTGGTAGATTTGTCGGTACTTCAACGACTGGCATGTGGAACATTTTCAGGAATTCTTTCTCCTGCAGCAACATTTGATGTGAGTAGTGAGTATTATAAGCAATTAAACAAAAGCAGGAAATGCTAGAGAGGTTTAAAAACTAGGAATCCATACTTCAGTTTTTGCAGTCCCAGTCATTCCAGAAAGCTTAGGATAGAGCTTGAACAATGATTGGTATGTGATTTGTGCCACAACAACTGAATCAGCCTACCATTTGTTGAATCACAATTAACTTCATAAATGAACATGAGTGCCATTAACATTAAAATATGAGAGAACCGACAAAGATGAACCTGAATCTTCAAGCCTTCTTTCGCTTCTACTGCCTGGTGTATGCCTTCTGACCATCTCCTCTTTTCTTCAACTCTCCCTGTCAGCTGCAATATAGATCAACATAGCATCATAGCCACTTCTTCCGTCCAGATAATTAAAATCATATTTACTGTTCACATCTTATGTCATGACATATAACCTCGCAACAAGATATTGAAACACGCAATAGACTTTTTCCTATTACTTTCTTGACAAGAAGAAAGCGAAAAGATAGAAGTATGAATCACTAAACAAGCATCCTGAACCAAAGGAGACTTTTTTTAACACTTTCTTGTATGAGTGATCAGTGCTTCAGTGACCACATGCTCTCCAAGCAAATATACTTCTTTTCAGAAAGATATGTGAATGATGCCAAAAATATGAAAGTGCGTTAAACCATTGACATACAACTGTGTATCCATGTACCTCATTGATAATCAAAGCCTTTCCATTTCTAACTATGTATTGGACATCCCGTCGGTAGAATTCTTTGGCCTTTAAAGCATTCATCACAAATCTATAGCAACATAGCAGATATAAGTAAGAAGACAAATTTAAATAATAATAAAAAAAATTTCTCCTGATATACATGCAGCAATGTAACCCCTATATGGAAGGATTTACTGTACTCATATAAAATTAAAAGCTACATTGAAGGACATAAGAGTAGATGAAAATAAGGAAGCTGAACTAGATAGAACTTAAGCAAATTTTTAAAGGAAAGTTCCACAGAAGTCGTTGGAGAAAGCAACATGAAAAACCCTCCTAATCAAACTACAAAATGACACTTTAATCATGGACTTGATTTTTATTTTTATTTTAAAGTACATAGTTAAAAAAAAGAGTAAATTTTTAACCTAGCCCAGGGATCCTTTTCATCCCATAAGTCATTTGTTTCAAGAGCCAACTCCGCAAGCTCTATCCCTTCCTCAGTCAACTCAACAGAGTTATCTTTAAGCTCCACATTGTAGTGCTGTCAATTATGATTCAGAGATCCATCAGTCTTCCCAAGATAACCGACGAAATTCTTCATGCCTTTAAATGAAACGGAAAAGAACTTACAACCCCCTGCACGAGCAAGTCAGCCACCTTTGCAGCGACAGGATAGCGTGCAGCATTTTCACTAGCCTGAAGTACACATGAAACTAGATTATTTTTCGCGAACATCAAATTGCAAATACGAGTCTGTTTCATGGTTCATTTGGTCTCAATTACAGGACATACTTGTAAGATAACTCTTATTGGACACTACAAAGGCGAGCACATGAAAGTTTAGCAGACATTACCTCACCACTAATTAACAAAGGATTTCTTCCCTCATCGATAAGAACGGAATCAACTTCGTCAACTATGGCAAAATGAAATGGCTTTGGCCTACACAAGACGACACCACATCAGTGTATTAAGATCGGAGCACGTACTTCAAGTAGCAATGTGAGTTTACCATCTCATAACAAGATGCTCGCTATTGCCTGCTAGATTATCCCTCAAATAATCAAAGCCAAGTTCCTGAAAAAATTATTTGAATTATACACAAGCAATCAAGAGTGTCGTCAAAAGGGTTGTGACAGTTTATGAAATTGCTTAAGCAGAATATTCGGGTAACTCTAGAGTCCAAGGTAGCTATAAGGGTACCAACCGTTCAAAAACACGTCTTGCAAGTGCACATGCGTGTAAATGGAAGCATGACGAAGAAAAAACACCCTACTTTATGTCACAGTGAATAGATTGCTGATCAATTAAATTCAAAGTAAACTGCCAAGGGAAAGAGATCACTGACAGAATTATTAGTGTAGGTTATATCACATTGGTAGTTGCGTCTCCTCTCCGCTGATTTCATTCCCTTCTGCACATGCGAGTGCATAAAAAGACAGAAGATGAGCAAGTTGAAGACTGAAGTATCCATTTTTGTAGCATTTTTCGCATCTTCCCACACAAGCTATGGTAAGGTCTTTGGAACCAAACGCAAAATCAAATCAAATTCTGATTGAGTCCCTTTTCTTTCCTAATTGGATTTTTAAACGCCGTATCTGGTGCTGTGAGCCGTATCAAAGAGCTGTGAAAGTAACAAAATTACTATTTGCAAAGAGCTTTGTTAATCCAGCAGCATCCGTTTAAAAATACAGAGCCCAAGAAGCAATGAACACGCCCCATCCATTCAGCATCACGTTGAGCTAAATAATCATTCACCGTTACCACTGTCAAGGAAAGGGAAAAAAAATCAAAATTGATAATGAAATGACCTACTAATTTGTATAAAAAAGGTTAAATTTCCTCCTGAGCAAGCAACAGAAAGATTAGAGGAACAACTCTGATTATTGATAGAGGTATGGACAGATAGTGAGCAACAAGCATTTCTAGGTGATATGACAAATTGTTGATATATGTGAAATATGTACAATATAAACTGTGTTAAACATGAATACATTTCTTTCTGCTTGAGGATACTATGTCAAACATATTCAATTTCAACAATATTTTCTGTTCCAAAAGATGAATCAGAAGTACAAAGGAAGATGGCAGTTTGAATAGTCTTATGATGGAGGAAAAGATGGAAGGAACATGACTTCCTTCAATATGCTATCAAGGGACATTATGACCGTAAGCTCCTTAAGTTATTGAACAAGTTAGAGATGCAAAAGAACTATCACTATTACTTATGTAGTTTGCAGGAAAAATTATAAAGCACTGTGAAGTAACTAAATTCCTTCTATTCAAAGATTACTGCCGAAGAACAATGACTTATCGGCTGCATGCAGTTGGATGGCAATAAATCCTTCTATACATTAACATACCATGTACACCTTCACCAGTCAGAGCATTAAGATATGCCGCTAGAGTAGAGACCAATGTTTTTCCTTCCCCTGTTTTCATCTCAGCAATGGATCCGTCATGAAGCACAGCACCACCAATAATCTGGAATAACATATCGAAATAATGTGGTGGTACAAAGAGACGGAACCAAAAAGATGGGTGGAAGACAAACCTGTACATCAAAGTGGCGCATTCCAAGCTTTCTCTTTGCAGCTTCACGTACCACGGCAAATGCCTCTGTGAGTAAGATAACCAGTGGAATGACTGCCCCGAAAGGGTTGAAAACACAAAGACATAAAACTTAAGACCCGTAATTTGAATATTAATGCTCCCACCACTTTGAATATCAGCAAGTGTTTCGCCCTGCCCCAGCCTTTGTCTAAATTCCAATGTCTTCGCAGCCAACTATCAAGCACACGACAAGGACATTTACAAAATACAGTAGCCAGTCTAGAATGAAAAAGCTTGGCGCATAGGCATAACAAAAGGAATTTGAAATTATACCAACCTGATCATCAGTGAGCATCTGCATCTGTGGCTCGAGAGAATTGACTGCATCCACAAGTCGATAATAATCCCGCACAACCCAGTAGTTCAAGCTTGCGAAATCCACCAACGTCCTAGCGACGCGACCGTTATGCTCCTAACAGGAAACCAAGAAAACAAAAACATGAGGACCCCTTAACACAGGCATACCATCGAGCAGGTGGCGTGCAGTGAGAAAATAGGCGCCAAGCGACGAATTCAAAAACCTTGGCGGACGCGACCGCGGAGACTCGAGTCAAACAGCGCCGCCGTTGGAGATTGTACGATGAAGGAAGGGAATGCGAAGGAGATGCCGAACATGGGAAAGACGAGGTGGGTTTCAAGAAAAGAAACGGGTGTGGTTGAGTTGGTGGTGGTTTTGGGCTGACAGTGTGGAACTGAATGAGAGCAGGCACAGTTGCCATGTGATGGAAGAGAGAGAGAGAACTAGTTCATGGTGAGTTCAGCTTCGTCTGAGTTGCGAACAAATCCCAGCCCAGAGTCCTTGTGGAAGAGAGAGCGTAGCCAGCAGCAGTCAGCACCTGCTTTGTCTTGTCCTCTGCTTTTGTATTTTGTATTTTCTCTGCCACCGCGCGCGAGCCAGAGAGAGAGAGAAAGAAGAGAGAGGAGGAGGAGGGAAGGGGGAGCGGGGTGGTGGCTGTCCTATCTGATTGTTTCGCCGAAAAAAGAATTTTAAAATACATTTTTCAAAATGATTGATTATATCTTTTGCATAAATGAACCCGCGGTAAATATTATCAATAATACAAATACATTTCATTAACTAATTATTTCAAGAGATACAATAATTATTTTAAGAAAATATGTTCCGTAGGGAAACGTCATAACATTGTTCCGTCCTAGTAAAATGTGAAAACCTTCGACAACAGTCGGAATTAATTAGGATCAAAATTGTGACAGGTAAATTATTTACTCAATAACATATTGATGAGTTATCAATACTATTATAAAAGAATCAATAATTTTTGTGTTGTTTAAATTACAACAAACTATTTCAATATTTCGCAAATTTTATTTACGCAACTTACACTACTTTATCAAATTTTATTTTACTGATCCAAAATGGCCAATTTTTCCTCTAAATTGTCTTATTTGTTGAAGTTATAATGCTTTAGGGTTACAAACTCTTTACAGGTAATTCTCACGTTTGATTAAGGTTATTTACCAACTTTTCAAGAGTTAAGTTACCAACTACTTTTACTCTAACAACTCTTATTCGAGCATGTTAAATTTACTACGCTTTTAGGAAATTGCCAACTCTTGTTTGAGTCCTTTTACTAATATTTATTTGATTAGGAAAAAATGCTCACCATTTTCATATTTTAGCCACATTTATTTCTTAAACTTACCAAGATGCTAAAATTTACGAACTCTTAAAATTGCCAACTTTCATTTAAGTTAATTGACGTTTGTTCGATAGTTTCAAAACTACCATCTGTTTAAATTATCTACTAACATCTACATAAAATGTTATTTTAGATTTTTTGTTAATTGTCAATGTCATTAGAGTTATCTGACATATATTTGTTAAAGTGATCAACTCTTGGACACAATTACTAATAAGGGGCGGTGAGTTCTGAATAATTAAATAAACTACTGAATCAATTAGGAGTTGGTAAAGCTACAACTAGACAGTAACCTAATCCGTGAACATTTGGTGAACACTCATATTGATATCCCTAATACGTGGAAAAAGTGTCAGAAAAGGGAAAAGTGTAAAATAAAAAGTGAGAGATTTATTGTATTGGTGCCAATTTAGTACTAAATATTTTAATATACTGCTAATTCAATCCTTCTGGCTAATCTTGGTTGGATATTATTGACGTGGACACCGGATGACCTACGTTGCACACTCAGTACTGACCTGGATAATTTTTTAATAAGCTTCAATGTTTTTTTTTTATTTTCCTTTCTATTTTTTCTGTCCTTTTTTCTAGGTCTCCCTCTGGTGGCCGGCGAGGTCTGGCCTAGCTAGATAAAGGTGGCCCTTGCTAGGGCGAGAGCGAATGTCGGTGAGGCTAGCTATCTCTTGGGCTGCTCTGGCTTGCGCGGGGGTCGGCTGCTAAAGGAAACCTTGTAAAAAGAAAGGAAAACATAATAAAAAAATATCAAAATATTCTTAAAAATTCACATTAGCGTCGGTTATGTCACATAGGTTTTTCTGCATCCACATCAATAATATCCGGCCAAAATTAGTTGGAATGAATGAATTAGCTCTAGGTAAAAAAAATTCAGGATTTTTCTGACAAGAGAATTGCCAAAAAAGTCCTAAACCTGTTGCAATTGTACCAATTTAGTTATAAACCTTTTTATTTTGCCAATTCATTCGTAAGCATTTTATATTTTCCTTTTATTATTCATTTATTTTATCCTTTTTTTTCCTTCCCTATTTTCTTCTTCCTTCAGTCGATCGCCAAGGTCTATCGAATGGCCAAAGGCAAGATCTGGCCTCTAGTGAGGGCGAGGCTCGCTTGCCCCTAGTGAGGTGCAACCTCATTGTAACTAAGCGATTTCCGATTAAAATTGATTAGATAGACTAAATTGATACAAATGCAAAATGTCTATGAATAAATTTGCACAAATGCAAAAGGTTTATGACTGAATTAGTAAAAAAAGTTTAGAATTGAATTGGTACAATTGTAATAGATTTATAATTTTTTTGGTAATTTTCCCAATTCTTGAAGCAAGTAGTAATTTTAAAATAATCAAGTAAAAGCTAGTAAAGTAGTCTTAAATAAGAGAGTAATTTTCGTACACTATGCAAGTAGATATTGGTGATTTATCGAAATTAATGGTAGTTTAACAAATCAAATAACTGTTGGTAATTTACAAGTACGTTACATGCTAAATAATTTGCCGATTAAAATGTAATTACCATGGAGCTTTTAGGTTTTGTAACATAAACTTCAATTTTTTTTTTAAATCGTTAAGAGCTCGTCTGCTTTTCCTTTCACATACACTTGATACATTTTAGTAAATGATGATGCCGTTATCCAATAAGTATTTTCCTTAGACGCTTCGTTCACTTCACAAAAATGAGGTATTTCTGGAGAATATTTTTTGAGAAGTCATTTTTCAAGAAAATGACAATATTTTTTAGTATTTGATTGAAATATGAAAATGAGCTGCAAAATATTTTTCGCCATCTGATATGGAAAATGGAATTTGATTTTTCTTTGTGCACTCATTTTAATATATTTATTTTATTTTTTTTAAAGAATTTGAGTTTTTTGTTTTTGTATTTATTCTCTTTTCTTTTTTGGCCACAAGCGAGCTCGAGCCTAGCCATAGGCTGGCGACACTCAAATTAGCTGGGCAAGTTCAAGGCGAGTCTTGTTGACTTTTAGTGAGGCTATGCCTCGCCTGTGGCTGGTGACTGCTAGAGGAAGAAAGAAAAGAAAAAAAGAAAAAAAAAAAAAAAAAAAAAATAAAAAAATAAAAAAATACAAAGGGAGAAAATAAACGAAAAATAAAAAAACAATTCAGAAAAGGACAGTGAAGAAGTGAAGGAAGGAAAGATGGGCAAAACTACTTTCCCTTTTTTAAAAAAGTGAAAATCATTTTCTTCAGTTTTGAATGTGTTCTTTCAATGGGTGGAAAATATTTTCCTTAACTCATTTATTTTTTTGTGAATCAAATGCTGAAAAATTCGAAAAACATTTTTGTGAAAGTTGTTCTCCTCAAAATAAATGGAGCCTTGCAACATGAATTCAAATTAGGGGTGATTAGTTCCCGGTCTATTCTGATTCCCCTCAAGAACTGGGAGCCAGATCAGTGATCTCGATTCCCAACTTTTCGAAATCGGACCGACCGGTTCGGTTCTCGGGCGGTTTCATTGGATCAGTAACATATCCCAAAAAAAATGCACCATAATTACTTGCTCATCGATCGTTCTCTTGAAGAAAATGTTTCCTTTGCACTACATCATGACAATTAAGACTCAGGTTGGAACATTCTGTAACTTCATTGAGTGATGAACATTGTCCCGCAAGACTTTTTAACAAGTAAATATTAGGGTTGCTTTTAAAAAAAAATTTTAAAAAAATTGACCAATCTAGTTTAGGTGGTTTGGTCCGATCTTATTTCCCTAGAGTTGAAAATCAGACCGTCCGATCACCGGTTTCAATTTTATGAACCAGGAACCTGACCAGACTTCTTTATAATTGGGAACCCGACCACCGGTCCCTATCCGGTTGGTCCGATTTGCTCACTCCTAATTCAAATCCATTAATAATGTCACGGGGCCAAGATCTGGCCAAACAAAATTAGAAGGAAGAGGTTTCCCTAAAATGGATTAGAAACTTCCGAAGTACACCTAATCAAAGAACGGGATTAGCCATACCAAATCGGGTCCAATTGCCATGCGTAACTTTAATATCCGACTTCGTCTACAGAGAATATCGCATAACAGTTTCCGGCGGCCGAGCTTGGGCCACATCGGGCGAAAGACCAGGCATTTGGCTGCGCCTGTAAATTATCTATTTGACAAAACGCACAAACCTTCCCCTATAAATGGTACATACGGTCATATGACAATGTAATATCGGTTCTCTGCATTGGATGGTGCTGCTAAACTCGCCGCAACCAATGGAAGATGGTCACGAAAATGATTCAAAGGCATAGAGAAACATCCATGATCTGTGACCGTCAAAGTTCCTGAAAGAGACCACTAGTGCCTGATCAGGGAAACATGTCATGCACTATCACATTTTCCTCATACAAACTGAGAAGCCGGTAGTATACAACCAAACCTAGTAAAATAACTAACGTGTACGCTTAATGCTAGGGGTGATCGATTCCTGATTCGATCCGATTCCCTCAAGAACCGAGAACCGGATCGGTGGTCCTGGTTCCGAATTTGTCGGAACCGGGAATCGGACAGACAAATGGACCGGTCTGGACCGAACCGGACCGAACAAAAAAAAAAAAAAGTCCCAATTACTCTCTAATTATGAAATCAATAACGTTATAGAACTTCAACGTCTATATAAAATGACTTCCCAATAGCAAAAAACAAGAGACTCAAGAAGCCGAAAGAGATTCATGGACCAAATTAGGAAAAAAATTTAAAAAAAGGACCGGTCCAATCCGAGCAGTCCGGTCCGATCCTAGGCACCGAGAACTGGACCGCCCTGTCACCGGTTTCAATTTTAGGAACCAGGAGCCGAACCGGACCTCTATATAACCGGGATCCGGATCATCGGTCTCGGTCCAGTCCAGGCGGTCCCGATTCAGTCGGTCCAATTTGCTGACCCCTACTTAATGCTGTATGGTGTGGAGTTGGGGGTCTGTGCCGGTAAGTCTGAGGAGCCAAGCTTGAAACCGGTAAGAATTGAAGGAAAAAGGGGAAAAAAATTTCCTTTTATTATATTCTTCATCCGAGTATTGACATGAAGCATTTACTTCCGACATCGTCTTCATCTGAGGTAATTTGTGCTACATACATGTCACACAGAAAAAGCTTCTTTAGATACAAGAGTGACTGCTCGCATCAACCCTGTCGCCCCGTCTCTCCAAGCATTTGAAAGAACCCACCTATAACAAATAAGATCCTGCCACCCTTTGTATTTACTAGGGATCTCAGTGGCTATTGTATACATAGAGTCAGATATTTAACTCAATATCCAACGAGGATTTGGTGCTCCAAAGTCAAGACGCAACACCAAACTAAGGAAGCACCTTCAGATGAAAAGGTTTATCCCTGAAGTCAGAAAATTAACAATCTCTTCGAGAATCACTGGCTAAGATAATCACTTTCCGGAATAATAAACCTGCATTGGAATACAATCACTTAGATCAGCTAGTCATAAGTAGAAAGTACACAAGAACAAAATGGCGCATTGAGATGGAAGACACTTTCCAGAATAATAAACCTGCTTATTTCAACACGATTACTTAGATCAGCTAATCATCACTTTCTCCTATGGGAATCAATCAAACGAGATTGTATAAAGTACACAAGAACAAAATGATGCATTGAGATAGATTTTGACTATGTTTGGAGAAGTCAAAGATACTTATATACCAAGATCAATCAGAACTTTTGAAGTGGCAGACAATGTTTTCTTTCTAAAGGAAGCTCTAGCCAAAACTATATAAACCAACACTGTGAAGTTTCTTCATTTTCCCAGGTTGCTTGGGAAGAACAGAAATATAGAGGATGACACAGTTGACATATCTGAATCTGGAAAAGGCAATGGATTGTTCAAGTGGATACTCGGTAAAAAATATGTAGCAGGTACGACGTACTCACAGAATACTTTTTTACATTTGAATGCTACAAAATCTTCCTCTTCCAGTGATAATGTAACAACATAAGAGAGAGATTGGGAAAATTAGGACAAAAACTCAAATTGGTTTTATATGCGCAGATTTTACAAGCATTGCCAACCAGCTCAATTATTGATTGAACAGACATGACCTAGGATGGTAAAGAAATATGTGTCAACCATAACAGAGCAACCAAATGATAAAAAGCATGCATTTGCTCCACAAAATTAACTTAAAAAATATGGTGCATGTAGATATCATACATACACATATATGAATCACAATTGTTTTTACCAGTGTCAGAGAAAAATATTTGACTCAATTAATTGAACCATATTATCACATGATCCTGGCAAGAGCAGTCGGTAAATCGGCAGGGTACCTTTGCAGACCTATCAGCACATCCAACGAAAATTTTTCCCTGCCAGCTTAAGAGAGCCGTTATAACAGAACCACAGGGTATTGAACCAACTGTCTAATATCTACCTGAAGCTCATCACTTGATAATTCCTGCAAATTGTTATGTAGATAAGATGCATGAAAAAGAAAATATTCTCAGCAGAGAATAATAAAAACAGCTCAATTCCCTTAAAAAACAGCGACTTTAGTTTAGGTCACAATTCAGGCTCAAAATTTTTTGTCTCATGGAAAAGCATCAATTTCAGCTTCTGTCCCAATTCTGCCAAATTTTGTTTTGTCAAAAAAGCGCCAACTTTAGGTTAGGTCTCAATATTAATCCAAACATTTTTTGTCTCATAGAAAAGCACAAACTTTCAGTCGGTTTCCAAATCTGGCCCCAGTCAAGTGTTCGTCCAATGAGGATGTTAAAGATTTGAATATCATTCCACGCATACTCGGCGGAAACTTGACGAGGTCAAATTTTGAAAACCAATTGAAAGTTTTTTTTTAAGGGAAACCAATTGAAAGTTGGTTATTTCTTATGAGACAAAAAGAAGTTGGAGTCAGAAATATGACCCCAGCTAAAGTTGGTGTTCTCTTACAAGACAAACAAAAGTACGACCCAAAAATGATGACCGGAGCTAAAGTTGATGCTTTCTTTGCAGGAAAAAAAAATTTCTGGCGAGAATTGGGACTTGAGTTAAAGTTTGTGCTTTTTAAAGGAATTGGGCCAATAAAAAACTCACTGATATTGATGACAAGTGAAAATTAGCCGGAGCATATATATTACATTTGTGAAAAATAATACACCAAGAAGTCAAAGTCTGCTACTTTACCTTTATATTGATGGTTTTGTCCCGGCCTCCAGTTATCAACCATTTGTCCTCTAAGCTTACCGCAAAAATAGCACCATCATGCACTTTTGCAGATTTCATGTACACATCATTTTTCCAGACCTACAAAACAGAACGGAACAAAAACAATTTTCAGCGATAGGAATATCCCATGGCAAGTTTTTCATCCCATTAGAAATGGTACTTCGACATAAAAGACGCCATCTAGCTAGTCCCCTCCCTTATGAGCTGCAGAATCCAAAAGACTGCCATTTCCAAGAGTCTACTACTAAAAAGTTTTTCCAGTTAGTGGAGAACAAAGTTTAAAAATTCCTCTTTCCCTTCTCCAGAGAATCTCAACAGTGCTTTTTATTATCTGTCTTTCCAGAAACTAAAGAAAACGAAAAATCCTCAGACAGACTACAATTCATCTATTTCATCCGTACAGCACCACGAGATGCCGATAACAATTCCCAGCATGAGAATGAGTAGGGAATGTCACCAAGTAACAAGAATAACATATTTCCACTACTATTTGGTTTTGAGACAACATTTAGTCATCAACTCATATTATGATTAGAAAGCAGTGTTTTAAATTCTAACATGTACAAAGACCCAATCCAAAAGATAGCCCCGAAAAGATTAAGAAAGACTGCAAGATGATAATACCCTTATACTTCCATTTTCATGCACTGCGACCAGAAAATGCCTCTCCCCTGTAATAGACAGGACTGGTGACATACTTCCAGGCATGTCTTCCCCCAATACTGCCAGGGGACAATGATCACTAAGGCACCATAATCTGACAGTTCCATCCCAACTGCCACTGTAAAGGACCCCATCGCATGCGACCAATGAAGAAACTACAGATTTATGACCATCCATGCTGCATGAAAGGGTGCAGTCCTGTTAAAAAAGAAACTCAAAGACTGTAAAATTTGTATTCCCCGCAGAACAAGCAAACAGCAGCATCTATGAAGCTAGGAGCACAAATGCCCACCTGCAATGACCATGCTTTTATCAATTTGTCTCCACTTCCAGTATAGAGGTATCCATTCCTTGAGTAGGCCAGGGCATGTATACCACTATACCGCCAATCCTTTTGCTCATACCATTTTTTGAGTGGCTCTTCCATCATAGGCGAATGTATTTCCCAGACAAATATGCCACTTCCACTATCAGCACTGACACACAATTGTTGTTCCCCATCAGCATAGATTACAGCCATGATCTTATGTTCATGACCCCTAAATGAGTGTATATGAGAGAAAATCCTGGAAAAAGAATGAAGACAAAAGGAAAAAGAAGAAGGAACTAAATAAAGGGAAAGATTGATAAAGAATAAGAGGAATAAGACAAAAGGAAAAAAGAACTTGTATTAACTTTCTGTATGAAAGTCAGGCACCATGCTTTTTCGACTGTGGCTTCCTGAAACTCTATGTGAGCCAGAGAGTTATGGCACAGTTGGGTTCATCTATTCATCGATCCCAACAGACTGTGCCAGGCTTTTACATTGATGGTGACCATATACAGTATTCAAGGTATTAACCGTGGCATTATATTTTCAAGTATTCCATGTAGTCATGAAAACAGCTCTCTCAAATTCTCTGACCCAAAACAAAAAACTCTCTTCAAATGCCAAAAGTAGCCTTAGAAATTAAGCTTAGGCAGTGAACGGCATCTAACCTCTCCCAAGTTTTGCCTTCAAAAGATCGACTCACTAAAATAAAAAGACCTGTCAGTTATTTTAAGAGGTAAATCATTACTGTAACTGTAAAGCTCTGTTGAAGACTTTCAACAGGCCAATGCCCTCAAATTATATGATATATTGATCTTTAAAAAAAAAAAAACACTAATCACTCGCACAATTTTGTTTTGAACATCAGCTTAGTGACCATGTATCAGAATTGCTTTCTCACTCAGAGTCATGGTATACCTTAAAAATCAAATTGAAGTGTATAATCGTGAGGTTTGATGTACAATATGATGGAAATTAGCAAGCCTAAAGAGGCAGCATGATTATTGATAACACTTTCAAAATTTTAACTCTAAAAGCAGAACATTGAGAATCAAGGACGTGAGTGATAGATTGCAGTGTAATCTATTTTGCTTAGTATGCATACCTGCAAAGACCACACCTGGACTGTTTTATCAAAAGAGGAGCTAAGGAGAAATCCCTCCTACAAGAGAAAAGAGAAAACTTTAGAATGCCGTACACAGTATCAAACTAGCTGGAGCTCAGTGGGATTGCTAAATAGCCTAAGCATCTAGCTCAATAAGCTTGGTCAATAACCTAAGCATCAGAACCTTACTATTCCAACTTTGTACACCATCCAAAGCCATAAGTAGTTCGAAGCAACAACTAAAAACTTATATCCCAAGAAAACATTTGAAGAATGCAAAATAAATGAGTCAAAAGAAATTATGCTCTGGTCCATATCTCTTACGCTGACAGAATGTTACCAGAGCAGGTCAACATGCGAAACTGTCCTTCAATGTCTAAGTCAACATCACTCAATCAAAGCATGTTCTGCTGTAAGTATACAAAGCTAAAGCACAAGTTTAGCATCAGGCACTACTCTTGCTGAAATGATGCATCTACAACATAAGAAAGAAGCCCAGTACACTTGAGAGCTACCAATGCCCATGACAAGAAAGCTAAAGTGGCAAAGTGCTTAATTAGAAAGGAAAAAACAAAGAAATGACAAGAATTCTTTCTGGTACAGGAAGAAATTTGAAGCCAATTGATTCACAGCCTTTAGAGGGCAGTGGCACCGTGCAGAAAGAACATGGATCAAGTAAACAGATTGGTAAAGAACCCCGTCAACAATGAGAATCAATATAAAGATTTCATCAACCAAGCGTGGCTAATGTCCCCACACCTCCAATAGTGAAACCAGTAACACAGTCAAGATGACCCCGCATATCTTTGCACTTACACTTTGCTCAGAGAGACCCTCAACTAACTCTTTATCCACTCCTACGTTACCATTTGATGATCTGCTCCACCAGCGTGCTCACTCCCATGCAACTCTTTTCTCCAGGTATCTGACATGTCCATACCATCCGACATAATTTCCCAAAAATCAAGCAATGAAACTCAGTATCTTCTCTTACCACCTCCTCCTCAATTCCTCCATTGGCAACATTGATATCCTGTAATCAGTTCCCTAATGCATTTTCTCACATCACTTATAAGTGGTCGGTTTTGTGGATCCAAGTTTAAAACATTCAAGGAGCACCTGCCTCAACGACACAAATGTGAGGTCATTTTTTTCTCCAACAAAGAACCAATGTTTTCCAACCAATTAATGTACGAAACGGAAAAATCTAAATCATCTTCTTCTCTCACGTTCCAGGTCTTTCTAGGGAATGCAGCACCCATAAGATGCCTAATGAGCATACAGCCCAATGTCCAACATCTGAATCCATACCCAATGGAATACGAGTTGCCGAAGTCATCTAGTTTAGCATCCTGTCTCCTCAATAGCTCAAACAGTACCTCAGGGCTCAAAAGAGCATCACTCCCCAATAACTCATGGAAGATCTTTTGCAACTCTTGATTATCAATTCTTCCCCCATCAAAACATATTTACGAGCAACCCTAGTGACTTTCCTTTCCATCACCAAGACCTCATTCAGATCAATATACACATGTCCAAACTCATCTATTTTCATACATGAAAGACTGAAACAGCCAGCTATAAGCCCTTCTTTGTGGCAAGCTGATTAGCCCCTCGCATATCTCCATACCTGTAATTGCAAATTGGTCACCCAATCCTTGCTCACGGTTTTGCCATCCAACACCGTCAAACCGCGCAACTCACCAAAAACCTGTAAAACCTGTCCACCGAGACTCTCACATACTAAATACAGAACTTCATCCTTAAGATTACCCCACAAGCCATAAACATGACACACTCTACACTGTCTTCTCAAAGACGTTCTCAAAATTAAAGCTAATTCATTCAATGCTGCCTCCCCAATACTACTCAAACAAGTCAAAACCCTCGCAACATAATCGAACCTAAATCCCAATCTGTCCTCACTTCCCGACAAACGACAACATCGGAACAAGACTAATTTCCTGCTTCTCGCGAACACCGCATGGACAACAAACCAGAATCAACATAACCAATTCTCCCTACCAACTTGTAACAAAGTCACGTGATCGCCCCCACGTTCTTCTTCAACCGAGACGGCGTCGCACGGGAGTATCCACTCTTTCCACGCGGCGTAGAACTGGTCGGACCACGTTTTGCCGACGAACAGCTCTCGATTGACTCGACGATCATCGTCCAACGATTCTCGACGCGTTCGATCGCGGTCCGGCGCGATCAGGTTCAGGGTTACACAGACGGAGGAGGTCGATGTTCTTGGGAGAGAAGTGGGGCCCTGAGGCGGGAACTTGACGAGCTGAGTGCACGCGGGGCACCGGACGGCCTGAGGGAAAGGCCGAGGGAGGCGCGCGAGGCACGTCTCGCACGCGCTGTGGCCGCACGCTAGCACGCGAGGGACTGCGTCGTCCCCGTCGTACGCGGCGAGGCATACGGGCACTCCGGCGACTCCATCGTTGAGGTCGTTGATGCGACGAAAATGGCTTCGTTCTGTGTAATTCTGTTCCGTTACCCGCGAAAAAAAAGGAGAGGGGAAAATTGGGCCGAATTCACCAAGCCCAAAAAACCCATTTTCGTGTCGACACGTTTCTTCGGGCTCAGTTGCAAAAATTAGGCATCGCGTTTCGATGCAGTGGCCGGGAATGAACCCCATCTTCAGAAGATCAAAGGCAGATGAAGAGGAGCATTTTTGTAGTGAATTGAGCTTCATCTACATCTTCATCGTCAGTCGACTGGTGAAAACTTTATTTTGTACTGTTTGTTTGCTCTGCCATTGGATTGTGCTGATTTTCGTTCACATTAAGATTGCGACTGCTCTTCTTCTATTGCTGAGTTAGATGGATCGGAGTTGTGGCTTTAACGCGAACTCAATGCGATGTGTAGTTTAGGTGAACAGAAACTGATAAGTTTTCGGGGACTGGATCCGATCTCAGTTTGGAGTATGCAATTGAGATTGATAGAAGCGGTGGATTGCCACTGGTAATAACAGCCTAGTAGGATTGTGTGATGGGAATTTTGTCAAGTGACTTGTGCCAGTGGAATTATTTTGGTTAGAGGTATCATTTACTCGGGACGCATCGAACTGATGAAGCGTGAGGTGAATTTTGTCTAGAGAGTCGTGCTGGTGGAGTTGTTTTGTGTAAGAGCCATTTAGTTGGGATGAATCAAACTGTTCAATTGTTCTGGAAGAAGTTAGGTTAGCTGAATCAGCATTATTGTTTATATAGTTTAAACATTACTGCTGCAGGACTGAAGTCTGAGGCTGCTCTCGATGTGCAGCTCAGATTGATTTAACTGATTGGCTAAAGTGGATTGTGAATTCTCAGTTTGGCCGATAACATGCCTAGGATCAGCACTGGGTTTTCTTTAGGATGGAAAGTGTGGGGAAGAATGTACAGTTCAAGTGAATCTGTTAGGGACGTTTCAGAATCATTGAGAAAAATAAGTAAAATTATGATGTCCACACCAGCATTGGCCCTTGATACTGCCCTTGACCAAAGTGGCATCAGGGTGTCCCCGGATATGGTGGAGGATGTCCTTAAGAAATTCGAAAATGCAGGTATGTTGGCTTACAGATTCTTTGAATGGGCTGGGAAGCAAAGAAATTACTCGCACAGTGTTAGGGCTTACCATATCATGATCGAGTCTCTGGCCAAGATCAGGCAGTATCAAATCGTGTGGGACGTTGTGAATGCCATGAGGAACAAGAACATGTTAAATGTCGAGACGTTTTGCATCATCATGCGAAAGTATGCAAGGGCCCAGAAGGTGGACGAGGCGGTATATACATATAATGTGATGGAAAAGTATGACATGCCCCAAATCTAGCGGCATTCAATGGCCTCCTCAGTGCCTTGTGTAAGGCCAAGAATGTGAGGAAGGCTCAAGAGATCTTTGATAGTATGAAACGCAATATGTTCCAGACTCAAAGACGTACAGTATATTGCTAGAAGGATGGGGGAAGGCTCCAAATCTGCCCAAGGCGAGAGAGACCTTCCGCGAAATGGTTACCGCAGGTTGCGACCCTGATATAGTGACGTATGGAATTATGGTCGACACACTTTGCAAGGCCGGGAGAGTTGATGAGGCTGTTGGAATTGTCAAGAGAATGGATTCCACTGCCTGTCGGCCAACATGTTTCATTTATAGTGTTCTTGTACATACCTATGGGATGGAAAATCGGATTGAAGATGCTGTCCAAACATTCCTAGAAATGGAAAGGAATGGAATTGAGGCTGATGTGGTAGCATATAATTCCCTTGATTAGCGCCTTTTGCAAAGTTAACAAATTTAAAAACGTGAAAAGGGTCTTGAGTGAGATGGAGAGCAGGCGAGTTAATCCAACACAAGGACATGCAATATTATTTTAACAAATTTGATTACTAGTGGGGAAACCAATGAAGCTTACAGCTTCTTCCGGAGACTGATCAAGGTCTGTGAGCCTGATGCAGACACATATACAATGATGATAAAGATGTTTTGCCAGAGGGATGAGCTGGAGATGGCTCTTAAGGTGTGGAAGTATATGAACTCAAAGCGATTCATACCAAGCATGCATATTTACTCAGCGCTGATAAATGGCTTATGCAAGAAGGGTAATTCACCAAGGGCTTGTGTCTTACTGGAAGAGATGATGGAGAAAGGGATCCGCCCATCACGTATGACTTTTGGGAGGGTAAGGCAATTGCTCGTAAAGGAAGGAAGAGAGGATGTGGTGAAATTTCTTCAAGAGAAAACGAACCTTTTGGTTAAAGAGCCGTTATGCGATTGAAGCTATGCATAAGGACTAAGGAGCTTTCTGGTACTAGCTGCGACCATGATATTGTTAGATTCGGGCATTAGGACATATTCAGTTTGACAGCAGTGCTCTGTTTGGTTAAGATGTTGGGCTGTCACTGCAGGTGAGCATTATTTTCTTCGTGTATAAACCATAGGTTTCAGATCTCATCCTTCCGTGTTTGCTCTGGTGTCAGTAATATAAAGCTTTAATTTCTGACGCTCATCTTTTCTTTCCAAGTTTTGTGCATTCTTTCATAATCGTTATACTTCCTATTAATGAATTCTTTTTGGGCTAGCAGTGAATGCTTTTCCATTGCTTAGGCAACATCATAGAAAGGATAAAAAAATGAGAAAACAAATGTAGAAGTTGTAGTGATAGCAAAATATGCACTTCGTCTCTATATGACTTAAGACATGATGATGACAGTTGATGTATCTGTGGAGTTGGGGCTTATTTCGGAAGATGTAACTATTGGTTGCATTCCTATTCTTTTCTTTTTTTTTTGGTAATTTGGGAACTAAGTACAGAGTGAAATTTGTTTTTAAAGCCATTTCTAGGAAAATCCATGGTTAATGAGATTTTGAAGGAAAGCAAGGTAAAGAGGACCCTGGCAATATCTCTCTCTTTCTCAACGCCATGCATATTTACGGCAATAGTTTATAAAGGATATGAGGGAGACATAGGAATCTCTGGCATGGGAATGTTTTGGCGAAGAACATCTAATGCAGAGCAGGATGATGCTCTGTTGACATCTGCCATGCATGATACCTCGTCGAACCCCTTTGGAAAGATTATAATTGGTGACATGTAATCCACATTTTGACCATCTAATTTTTCATCTGGCCTTTCTTTTTATTCACAGGTTCTCTGATCTGTATACAGCTATATGTCTTCCATTCTTTCCACGGTGTCTGCTACTCTACTGCCTTAGAGAAAGGGAAGTTGACTGATAAAGCAGAAAGGATGCTGATTTTGAATGAAAGGTGCAGTTTGATGGTGGTTCATTTTCTTGGCAGTCTATTTTCAGATGTGTGGTCACATCTAATCATGTTTACCATGGGAGAATCATCTAAGACGCTTGAATCACAAACAAGCACGTGGCTTGAGGAAGGCGACAGGTAGTATATAAACTTTGTCATAATGGAGCTCTATATGCAGAGTATAGCCTTTAGTTCTGACACCGATATCCATATGATTATGCTGCTCCAGGTGAAGCTATAATTGTCTTGCGACCTTCCTACTGGCATAGATACGGTGCATCATGTGGGGGCTCAAGAATAAGCTGAGCCGGGCTGTGAGACGTAAAGACTGATTGGAGGCTTAGCATGGATATTCATCAGCTTTAACCTTTGTTGGCTTAGCTAGAGATGACTCCGTAGATATTAGAATAAATTCCAGCACCCTGATTTCCATTTTGTTGGTCTCTGCGATGAGGAGTTCGACGAGATAACGCCACCAAAAATTGAGCCATTAGGGTTGAGAGTCTTAAGACCTTGAGGATGTGCTTAGCGGTATTTATGTAACCAATGTGAGGCTCTATTTCGGCATGATGCCCCACCATCATCTGGCGATGTGGTCTTATTCTGCAAGTCTGTAGTTTCAATAATACCTATGAGTCTTACTTTGAATCGTGGCACTCGATCGACACTAATCAGACAAACAAGTCTTGGTCATAATGCCATGGAGGGACTATTCATCTGACTTACGGGAATTTTCGTCTGGCTTACTGGTAAATTTCTTTTCAAGGTGACGGACACGGTTAGGTAACAAGTCTCACAACCTTCTAAATCGTACCAGCATTCTAGGGTTAGCCCTTTTTTAGAAGTCAATGTAAATATTCCAGAATTTTCGAGAGAGATGAAGAGAGAAAACGCTCGAAGGATACATCTTTACTCTATAACTTCGTTTCATAATGTGTCATGATCAATGGGTAATTATACCCAAAAAATGTTCATAGGAAATTAGCTATCTTAATCTAAGAAAACTATTTATTCTAGGGAATAACCAAATATCAAATAATGTTTATTTTTTAATTATATCTCTGACGATATTCTATTCTCTAACAGCGGAGGCCCGATTTGGCTTTTCCATACTATGATGAGAGAGTTTCGACATAGTAAAAGTGCTCAAGTTCCTTTAATGTGGAATTTAGTTCGACACGACGCTTTCATTTCTCGATGTCTTTTTGATTTTTGTTATTTTTGCTGCAATGTTTATTCTCCTTTTCCTACTGATTTTCTGAAAAAAGAAACTGCCTATCGTCCATCTTTCCAAAACCATGCAGGAATTTGAACTTTAGGAAGATAACTACCATGATAAGTGAGAGATAGCATAAGAAAAGAAACCCAGCATTCTTCGGATCCTTGATTGAATAAGATCTGCATATGGGCACTGTAAGGATCCTCCCTCCACACCTTTTCACCTTAACGTGGCCCGGAGAAGAAGGCCAATAGAGGTCACCACGCAAAGCACCACCAAGTTTGGGGATCACTACGAGATTAGCGTCGGAGAGAAGATTTCCTTGACGACGATGGTTGTGAGAGACCAAGATTACAAGCTTAGCGAACCTGTCATTAGAGAATGGATCAACGGCATCTGGAGAATGTATGGCAACAAGACGAGAAACGGGCAGCAGATTTTGGTGGATCTCTCGGCCAGACACAGCATTGGCTATGCAAACGGTTACTTGGAGAGAAAAGGTGATTGGTTATGCAATTCTTATGCACAAAGTCTGCAAATTTACACTATACTAAAGATCCGGCAAGACAGTCTGTGTCTAGGCATCATCACAGTAATCTAAGACCTTTCGTTGTGTGGAATGAGGAGGAATAGAAATTAGACTGTGGAAATTGGAAATTTTTGCAACTGTACATGCCAGATCAAGAACTAGTAACCCGCGTGTGATCTACCTGACCCAGTAGAGCCACTTGACAATGGTTAACTCGAATCGATGTTCAAGTTAGGAAAACAACTTAAAATCTTGTGCGCCAGTTCTATTTTTCGCCATGCCTCGTGTTTCTTTAGAGGATCGCCATAATAAACCTCAAGTCACGTTTGATCGTTTGTCTCCCCATGTTATTATAGGTTCTAACTAAGGAAATAGCCCTTATCGCCTGCTACAGCTATGCGTTGGCAACCATTGCCTTCTCTTCGGGCTATTCACCTATGGAGGGCACCAGAGTCGTGGGGCTTGGGATCGAGAAAATGGCAGAGAAGCTCGAGGGAGACCATGGGTTTTTGATACCACAGAGAGTGGAGCTGAGGAAATTGGCAATGGAGGATAGGGCTTGCTAAGGAGAAGATCCCAGCCAGTGCAATTCGGAAGCCGTGGCGAGAGCGGTACTGGAAGGCAAGTGGAAGTCACCAGACCATCGAAGATGTCATGGTTCAAGGACAGGGTCGGTCGTGAGTACTCAGATGATTTGATCAAGTACACGAGCATTGAAGCCTTTACGGCGCAGAGGATCGGCATCAAGCCATTAGGGAACAGGAAATAGTTTAATCGAATCAAATCAATCTCATATTTGTCATTGTTCACGTATGCAGACTATGGTTGCTTTGGAGCTCATCTGGAAATATGTTCTTCGATCCAAGGTAATAAACACCCTGTCTAGAGAGGGCCTTTATCTTGTTTCGTCGACTGTAACTTCTATTTTCATATTGTCTAAGTAACTAAGTATGAGCGAGGTGTGATCGTGACTCTGTCAATTTGAACATTGAGAACAACTAGCTATCAAGTGAAGTCAGTAAAATGGAGAGACATAATTGACCTGATGACAGGAAAAATGTTGAAAATGTCCTAAATCTATTGTATTTTTTGCAAATTTTGTCCTAATTTTTTGTTAAAATTTTGTCAAGTGAGTCCTAAATATTTTAATTTAATCATTTGAGTCATAAACCCTTTTGCATTTTGTCATTGTGACTTCATCCAGTTAATTTTGGCTGAAAATCTCTAAAGAGAACTCGACTATCCTACGTAGAACGGTTTAGCGTCAATGTAATTTTTTTTTAATACTTGTAAAAATTTTGCAAAATTGTTTTTGAATTATTTTTATGGCTGCAAGGGTTAACGACCCTCGCCCTATGGATAGTGAAGGCATCGCGGCCCTCGCCATCCAACAGATGAGGGCGGATTTAGGCAAGAGCAGTGCCATGGAGTTTGGACTAATGAGCTATTTGCTTTTCTTCAAAGGAAAGGGCTGCTCCAAGACCACTTTTAGTCTAGGCGAGAGCGTTGAGGGTGCTAAGATTCAAAGTGAAGAGGGAAATAACTGAGACTGTGCACTAGGGCCCTAGGGGCCCTAAGCAATCACTTAGTGGAAAAGGAAGTGATCAAGCGATGACGGTCAGAGTTGGGCTTGGAGCAGCCCTCCTTTTGAAGAAACCGTAATAGCTCATTAGTCCAACTCCATGGTATTGGCCTCGCCTAAATCCGTCCTCACCTATTGGACGGCGAGGGTCGCAATGCCTTCACTATCCACAGGCGAGGGTTGTTAGCCCTTGCAGCCATAAAAATAATTAAAAACTAATTGTGGAAAAAATTTATAACTACTCAAAAATTTTCACATTTGTGATAACCGTGCCACATAGGGCAGTCGATGTTCCCTTTAGAGATTTTTGGCCAAAATTAACCGGATAAACTCAATTGACAAAATGTAAAAGAGTTTATGACTCAATTGGTTAAATTAAAATGTTTAGGACTCACTTGACAAATTTAAAAAAAAATTAGGACAAAATTTGCAAAAATACAATAGATTTAGGACATTTTCAACATTTTTCCTGTCATCAGGTCAATTATGTCTCTCCATTTTACTGACTTCACTTGATAGCTAGTTGTTCTCAATGTTCAAATTGACAGAGTCACGATCACACCTCGCTCATACTTAGTTACTTAGACAATATGAAAATAGAAGTTACAGTCGACGAAACAAGATAAAGGCCCTCTCTAGACAGGGTGTTTATTACCTTGGATCGAAGAACATATTTCCAGATGAGCTCCAAAGCAACCATAGTCTGCATACGTGAACAATGACAAATATGAGATTGATTTGATTCGATTAAACTATTTCCTGTTCCCTAATGGCTTGATGCCGATCCTCTGCGCCGTAAAGGCTTCAATGCTCGTGTACTTGATCAAATCATCTGAGTACTCACGACCGACCCTGTCCTTGAACCATGACATCTTCGATGGTCTGGTGACTTCCGCCTTGCCTTCCAGTACCGCTCTCGCCACGGCTTCCGAATTGCACTGGCTGGGATCTTCTCCTTAGCAAGCCCTATCCTCCATTGCCAATTTCCTCAGCTCCACTCTCTGTGGTATCAAAAACCCATGGTCTCCCTCGAGCTTCTCTGCCATTTTCTCGATCCCAAGCCCCACGACTCTGGTGCCCCCATAGAGGAAGTCTTTGCTGACCTTTGGGATGGGTCCTCCATAGGTGAATAGCCCGAAGAGAAGGCAATGGTTGCCAACGCATAGCTGTAGCAGGCGATAAGGGCTATTTCCTTAGTTAGAACCTACAATAACATGGGGAGACAAACGATCAAACGTGACTTGAGGTTTATTATGGCGATCCTCTAAAGAAACACGAGGCATGGCGAAAAATAGAACTGGCGCACAAGATTTTAAGTTGTTTTCCTAACTTGAACATCGATTCGAGTTAACCATTGTCAAGTGGCTCTACTGGGTCAGGTAGATCACACGCGGGTTACTAGTTCTTGATCTGGCATGTACAGTTGCAAAAATTTCCAATTTCCACAGTCTAATTTCTATTCCTCCTCATTCCACACAACGAAAGGTCTTAGATTACTGTGATGATGCCTAGACACAGACTGTCTTGCCGGATCTTTAGTATAGTGTAAATTTGCAGACTTTGTGCATAAGAATTGCATAACCAATCACCTTTTCTCTCCAAGTAACCGTTTGCATAGCCAATGCTGTGTCTGGCCGAGAGATCCACCAAAATCTGCTGCCCGTTTCTCGTCTTGTTGCCATACATTCTCCAGATGCCGTTGATCCATTCTCTAATGACAGGTTCGCTAAGCTTGTAATCTTGGTCTCTCACAACCATCGTCGTCAAGGAAATCTTCTCTCCGACGCTAATCTCGTAGTGATCCCCAAACTTGGTGGTGCTTTGCGTGGTGACCTCTATTGGCCTTCTTCTCCGGGCCACGTTAAGGTGAAAAGGTGTGGAGGGAGGATCCTTACAGTGCCCATATGCAGATCTTATTCAATCAAGGATCCGAAGAATGCTGGGTTTCTTTTCTTATGCCTATCTCTCACTTATCATGGTAGTTATCTTCCTAAAGTTCAAATTCCTGCATGGTTTTGGAAAGATGGACGATAGGCAGTTTCTTTTTTCAGAAAATCAGTAGGAAAAGGAGAATAAACATTGCAGCAAAAATAACAAAAATCAAAAAGACATCGAGAAATGAAAGCGTCGTGTCGAACTAAATTCCACATTAAAGGAACTTGAGCACTTTTACTATGTCGAAACTCTCTCATCATAGTATGGAAAAGCCAAATCGGGCCTCCTGCTGTTAGAGAATATAGTCAGAGATATAATTAAAAAATAAACATTATTTGATATTTGGTTATTCCCTAGAATAAATAGTTTTCTTATTAGATTAAGATAGCTAATTTCCTATGAACATTTTTTGGGTATAATTACCCATTGATCATGACACATTATGAAACGAAGTTATAGAGTAAAGATGTATCCTTCGAGCGTTTTCTCTCTTCATCTCTCTCTCGAAAATTCTGGAATATTTACATTGACTTCTAAAAAAGGGCTAACCCTAGAATGCTGGTACGATTTAGAAGGTTGTGAGACTTGTTACCTAACCGTGTCCGTCACCTTGAAAAGAAATTTACCAGTAAGCCAGACGAAAATTCCCCGTAAGTCAGATGAATAGTCCCTCCATGGCATTATGACCAAGACTTGTTTGTCTGATTAGTGTCGATCGAGTGCCACGATTCAAAGTAAGACTCATAGGTATTATTGAAACTACAGACTTGCAGAATAAGACCACATCGCCAGATGATGGTGGGGCATCATGCCGAAATAGAGCCTCACATTGGTTACATAAATACCGCTAAGCACATCCTCAAGGTCTTAAGACTCTCAACCCTAATGGCTCAATTTTTGGTGGCGTTATCTCGTCGAACTCCTCATCGCAGAGACCAACAAAATGGAAATCAGGGTGCTGGAATTTATTCTAATATCTACGGAGTCATCTCTAGCTAAGCCAACAAAGGTTAAAGCTGATGAATATCCATGCTAAGCCTCCAATCAGTCTTTACGTCTCACAGCCCGGCTCAGCTTATTCTTGAGCCCCCACATGATGCACCGTATCTATGCCAGTAGGAAGGTCGCAAGACAATTATAGCTTCACCTGGAGCAGCATAATCATATGGATATCGGTGTCAGAACTAAAGGCTATACTCTGCATATAGAGCTCCATTATGACAAAGTTTATATACTACCTGTCGCCTTCCTCAAGCCACGTGCTTGTTTGTGATTCAAGCGTCTTAGATGATTCTCCCATGGTAAACATGATTAGATGTGACCACACATCTGAAAATAGACTGCCAAGAAAATGAACCACCATCAAACTGCACCTTTCATTCAAAATCAGCATCCTTTCTGCTTTATCAGTCAACTTCCCTTTCTCTAAGGCAGTAGAGTAGCAGACACCGTGGAAAGAATGGAAGACATATAGCTGTATACAGATCAGAGAACCTGTGAATAAAAAGAAAGGCCAGATGAAAAATTAGATGGTCAAAATGTGGATTACATGTCACCAATTATAATCTTTCCAAAGGGGTTCGACGAGGTATCATGCATGGCAGATGTCAACAGAGCATCATCCTGCTCTGCATTAGATGTTCTTCGCCAAAACATTCCCATGCCAGAGATTCCTATGTCTCCCTCATATCCTTTATAAACTATTGCCGTAAATATGCATGGCGTTGAGAAAGAGAGAGATATTGCCAGGGTCCTCTTTACCTTGCTTTCCTTCAAAATCTCATTAACCATGGATTTTCCTAGAAATGGCTTTAAAAACAAATTTCACTCTGTACTTAGTTCCCAAATTACCAAAAAAAGAAAAGAAAAAGAATAGGAATGCAACCAATAGTTACATCTTCCGAAATAAGCCCCAACTCCACAGATACATCAACTGTCATCATCATGTCTTAAGTCATATAGAGACGAAGTGCATATTTTGCTATCACTACAACTTCTACATTTGTTTTCTCATTTTTTTATCCTTTCTATGATGTTGCCTAAGCAATGGAAAAGCATTCACTGCTAGCCCAAAAAGAATTCATTAATAGGAAGTATAACGATTATGAAAGAATGCACAAAACTTGGAAAGAAAAGATGAGCGTCAGAAATTAAAGCTTTATATTACTGACACCAGAGCAAACACGGAAGGATGAGATCTGAAACCTATGGTTTATACACGAAGAAAATAATGCTCACCTGCAGTGACAGCCCAACATCTTAACCAAACAGAGCACTGCTGTCAAACTGAATATGTCCTAATGCCCGAATCTAACAATATCATGGTCGCAGCTAGTACCAGAAAGCTCCTTAGTCCTTATGCATAGCTTCAATCGCATAACGGCTCTTTAACCAAAAGGTTCGTTTTCTCTTGAAGAAATTTCACCACATCCTCTCTTCCTTCCTTTACGAGCAATTGCCTTACCCTCCCAAAAGTCATACGTGATGGGCGGATCCCTTTCTCCATCATCTCTTCCAGTAAGACACAAGCCCTTGGTGAATTACCCTTCTTGCATAAGCCATTTATCAGCGCTGAGTAAATATGCATGCTTGGTATGAATCGCTTTGAGTTCATATACTTCCACACCTTAAGAGCCATCTCCAGCTCATCCCTCTGGCAAAACATCTTTATCATCATTGTATATGTGTCTGCATCAGGCTCACAGACCTTGATCAGTCTCCGGAAGAAGCTGTAAGCTTCATCGGTTTCCCCACTAGTAATCAAATTTGTTAAAATAATATTGCATGTCCTTGTGTTGGGATTAACTCGCCTGCTCTCCATCTCACTCAAGACCCTTTTCACGTTTTTAAATTTGTTAACTTTGCAAAGGCGCTAATCAAAGAATTATATGCTACCACATCAGCCTCAATTCCACTCCTTTCCATTTCTAGGAATGTTTGGACAGCATCTTCAATCCGATTTTCCATCCCATAGGTATGTACAAGAACACTATAAATGAAACATGTTGGCCGACAGGCAGTGGAATCCATTTCCTTGACGATTCCAACAGCCTCATCAACTCTCCCGGCCTTGCAAAGTATGTCAACCATAATTCCATACGTCACTATATCAGGGTCGCAACCTGCGCTAACCATTTCACGGAAGGTCTCTCTCGCCTTGGGCAGATTTGGAGCCTTCCCCCATCCTTCTAGCAATATACTGTACGTCTTTGAGTCTGGAACATATTGATGTTTCATACTATCAAAGATCTCTTGAGCCTTCCTCACATTCTTGGCCTTACACAAGGCACTGAGGAGGCCATTGAATGCCGCTAGATTTGGGGGCATGTCATACTTTTCCATCACATTATATGTATATACCGCCTCGTCCACCTTCTGGGCCCTAGCATACTTTCGCATGATGATGCAAAACGTCTCGACATTTAACATGTTCTTGTTCCTCATGGCATTCACAACGTCCCACACGATTTGATACTGCCTGATCTTGGCCAGAGACTCGATCATGATATGGTAAGCCCTAACACTGTGCGAGTAATTTCTTTGCTTCCCAGCCCATTCAAAGAATCTGTAAGCCAACATACCTGCATTTTCGAATTTCTTAAGGACATCCTCCACCATATCCGGGGACACCCTGATGCCACTTTGGTCAAGGGCAGTATCAAGGGCCAATGCTGGTGTGGACATCATAATTTTACTTATTTTTCTCAATGATTCTGAAATGTCCCTAACAGATTCACTTGAACTGTACATTCTTCCCCACACTTTCCATCTTAAAGAAAACCCAGTGCTGATCCTAGGCATGTTATCGGCCAAACTGAGAATTCACAATCCACTTTAGCCAATCAGTTAAATCAATCTGAGCTGTGCACATCAGAGAGCAGCCTCAGACTTCAGTCCTGCAGCAGTAATGTTTAAACTATATAAACAATAATGCTGATTCAGCTAACCTAACTTCTTCCAGAACAATTGAACAGTTTGATTCATCCCAACTAAATGGCTCTTACACAAAACAACTCCACCAGCACGACTCTCTAGACAAAATTCACCTCACGCTTCATCAGTTCGATGCGTCCCGAGTAAATGATACCTCTAACCAAAATAATTCCACTGGCACAAGTCACTTGACAAAATTCCCATCACACCATCCTACTAGGCTGTTATTACCAGTGGCAATCCACCGCTTCTATCAATCTCAATTGCATACTCCAAACTGAGATCGGATCCAGTCCCAGGAAAACTTATCAGTTTCTGTTCACCCAAACTACACATCGCATTGAGTTCGCGTTAAAGCCACAACTCCGATCCATCTAACTCAGCAATAGAAGAAGAGCAGCCGCAATCTCAATATGAACGAAAATCCGCACAATCCAATGGCAGAGCAAACAAAAGTACAAAAATAAAGTTTTCACCAGTCGACTGACGATGAAGATGTAGATGAAGCTCAATTCACTACAAAAATGCTCTCTTCATCTGCCTTTGATCTTCCGAAGATGGGGTTCATTCCCGGTCACTGCATGGAAACGCGATGCCCTAATTTTTGCAACTGAGCCCGAAGAATACGTGTCCACATGAAAATGGGTTTTTGGGCTTGGCGAATTCGGCCCAATTTTCCCTCTCCTTTTTTTCGCGGGTAACGGAACAGAATCACACAGAACGAAGCCATTTTCGTCGCATCAACGACCTCAACGATGGAGTCGCCGGAGTGCCCCGTATGCCTCGCCGCGTACGACGGGGACGACGCAGTCCCTCGCGTGCTCGCGTGCGGCCACAGCGCGTGCGAGACGTGCCTCGCGCGCCTCCCTCGGCCTTTCCCTCAGGCCGTCCGGTGCCCCGCGTGCACTCAGCTCGTCAAGTTCCCGCCTCAGGGCCCCACTTCTCTCCCCAGAACATCGACCTCCTCCGTCTGTGTAACCCTGAACCTGATCGCGCCGACCGCGATCGAACGCGTCGAGAATCGTTGGACGATGATCGTCGAGTCAATCGAGAGCTGTTCGTCGGCAAAACGTGGTCCGACCAGTTTTACGCCGCGTGGAAAGAGTGGATACTCCCGTGCGACGCCGTCTCGGTTGAAGAAGAACGTGGGAGCGATCAACGTGACTTTTGTTACAAGTTGGTAGGGAGAATTGGTTATGTTGATTCTGGTTTGTTGTCCATGCGGTGTCGCGAGAAGCAGGAAATTAGTCTTGTTCCGATGTTGTCCGTTGTCGGGGAGTGAGGACAGATTGGGATTTAGGTTCGATTATGTTGCGAGGGTTTTGACTTGTTTGAGTAGTATTGGGGAGGCAGCATTGAATGAATTAGCTTTAATTTTGAGAACGTCTTTGAGAAGACAGTGTAGAGTGTGTCATGTTTATGGCTTGTGGGGTAATCTTAAGGATGAAGTTTCTGTATTTAGTATGTGAGAGTCTCGGTGGACAGGTTTTACAGGTTTTTGGTGAGTTGCCGCGGTTTGACGGTGTTGGATGGCAACACCGTGAGCAAGGATTGGGTGACCAATTTTGCAATTACAGGTATGGAGATATGCGAGGGGCTAATCAGCTTGCCACAAGAAGGCTTATAGCTGGCTGTTTCAGTCTTTCATGTATGAAAATAGATGAGTTTGGACATGTGTATATTGATCTGAATGAGGTCTTGGTGATGGAAAGGAAAGTCACTAGGGTTGCTCGTAAATATTTTTTGTGGGGGGAAGAATTGATAATCAAGAGTTGCAAAAGATCTTCCATGAGTTATTGGGGAGTGATGCTCTTTTGAGCCCTGAGGTACTGTTTGAGCTATTGAGAGACAGGATGCTAAACTAAGATGACTTCGGCAACTCGTATTCCATTGGGTTATGGATCAGATGTCCTGGACATTGGCTGTATGCTCATTAGGCATCTTATGGGTGCTGCATTCCCTAGAAAAAGACCTGGAACGTGAGAGAGAAGATGATTTAGATTTTTCACGTTTTCGTACATTACATTGGTTGGAAAACATTGGTTTCTTTGTTGGAGAAAAAAAATGACCTCACATTTGTGTCGTTGAGGCAGGTGCTCCTTCAATGTTTTTAACTTGGATCCACAAAACCGACCACTTATAAGTGATGTGAGAAAATGCTTAGGGAACTGATTACAGGAATCACTGTTGCCAATGGAGGAATTGGGGGGAGGTGGTAAAGAAGATACTGAGTTTCATTGCTTTGATTTTTTTGGGAAATTATGTCGGATGGATATGGACAAGTTCCAGATACGGGAGAAAAGAGTTGCATGGGAGTGAGCACGCTGGTGGAGCAGATCAGCAAATTGGTAACGTAGGAGTGGATAAAGAGTTAGTTGAGGGTCTCTCTGAGCAAAGTGAAAGTGCAAAGATATGCGGGGTCATCTTGACTGTGTTTTACTGGTTTCACTATTGGGAGGTATGGGGGACATTAGCCACGCTTGTGTTGATGAACTATCTTTATATTGATTCTCATTGTTGACGGGGTTTTCTTTACCAATCTGTTTACTTTGATCCATGTTTCTTTCTGCACGGTGCCACTAGCCCTCTAAGGCTGTGAAATCAATGGGCCTTCAATTTCTTCCTGTACCAAGACAAATTCTTGTGTCTTTCTTTGTTTTTTCCTTTCCTAATTAAGCACTTTGCCACTTTAGCTTTCTGTCATGGCCATTGTGTCCTCTCCTCAGTGTAATGGGCTTTTCCTTTTCTTATGTTGTAGATGCATCATTTCAGCAAGAGTAGTGCCTGATGCTAAACTTGTGCTTTAGCCTTGTATACTTACAGCAGAACATGCTTTGATTGAGTGATGTTGACTTAGACATTGAAGGACATTTCGCATGTTGAACCTGCTCTGGTAACCATTCTGTATGCGTAAGAGATATGTGGACCAGCATAATTCTTTTTTGACTCATTTTATTTTGCAGTTCTTCAAATGTTTTCCTTGGATATAAGTTTTTTAGTTGTGTGCTTTCGAACTACTTATGGCTTTTTGGGAAGGTGTCCCAGAGTTTT